>JAYJMR010000060.1:0-157013 GCA_037074705.1 Zhengitettix transpicula | reverse complement strand
AAAGTTTTCACAATAAATTCTTTTAAATGTAATGGAAATGCGTAAATTTTTTATGAAATCAGAATTCTAATACGAATAAAACTTTTCGAAATATTTCTCTTTTTCAGGGTTAGAAGTAGAGCCATTTTCTTAAAAAGTATTTGTATGATGTAGCTAAAAAGCTCGGAATGTTCGTTTCAAATGTAATTTTGAATAAAATGAAGTATGTTTTATTTATATGTCTCTACTGTTTTGCGATGTAATGCGTAATTCTGACGATAATCCAAGAATAGAGGTTACAAATAGCCGAATCACAATTTATATGCAGAATCTGTACTGTATTAGCGAGATATCAGTTAGATATTTTAACAGTGTACAAGATATCGATATATTTTGAATCACATAAATTTACACGGAACAATACGATAAATATTTTTATTACTCATCAGTTTGACGTTTAAAATATTTTAAATTTTTTAAAAAAATCGTCCAAATGTAGCGAAACTGTTTAAATTTGTTATGAAATCAGAATTCAGATACGTATAAAACTTTTCGAAATATTTTTCTATATCGGAAGTAGAAATAGAGCCATTTTCTTAAAAAGTATTTGTATGATGTGGCTGAAAAGCTCGAAATGTTTGTTTAAAATGTATTTTTGAATAAAATAAAGTTTTTTTTTTAGATATCTCTACAGTTTTGCGATGTAAAGCGTAATTATGACGATACTCTAAGCCTAGAGGTTACAAATAGCCAAATCGCAATGTATATGCAGAATCTGTACTTTATTAGCGAGATATCTGTTAGATATGTTAACAGTGTACAAGATATCAATATATTTTGAATCACATAAATTTACACAGAACAATACGCTAAATAATTTTGGTATTCATCAGTAAGAAGTTCAAAAATATTTAAAGTTTTCACAATAAATTCGTTTAAATGTAATGGAAATGCGTAAATTTTTTATGAAATCAGAATTCTAATACGAATAAAACTTTTCGAAATATTTCTCTTTTTCAGGATTAGAAGTAGAGCCATTTTCTTAAAAAGTATTTGTATGATGTGGCTAAAAAGCTCGGAATTTTCGTTTCAAATGTAATTTTGAATAAAATAAAGTATGTTTTATTTATATGTCTCTATTGTTTTGCGATGTAATGGGTAATTCTGACGATACTCCAAGAATAGAGGTTACAACAAGCCGAATCACAATGTATATGCAGAATCTGTACTGTATTAGCGTGATATCAGTTAGATATTTTAACAGTGTACAAGATATCGATATATTTTGCATCACATAAATTTACACTGAACAATACGGTAAATATTTTTATAACTCATCATTTAGACGTTGAAAAATATTTTTAATTTTTTAAAAAAATCGTCCAAAAGTAGCGAAACTGTTTAAATTTGTTATGAAATCAGAATTCAGATACGTATAAAACTTTTCGAAATATTTTTCTTTATCGGAAATAGAAGTAGGGCCATTTTCGTAAAAAGTATTCGTATGATGTGGCTGAAAAGCTCGGAATGTTGGTTTCAAATGTAATTTTGAATAAAATAAAGTATGTTTTATTTATATGTCTCTACTGTTTTGCGATGTAATGCGTAATTCTGACGATACTCCAAGAATAGAGGTTACAAATAGCCGAATCACAATTTATATGCAGAATCTGTACTGTATTAGCGAGATATCAGTTAGATATTTTAACAGTGTACAAGATATCGATATATTTTGAATCACATAAATTTACACGTAACAATACGATAAATATTTTTATTACTCATCAGTTAGACGTTTAAAAATATTTTAAATTTTTTAAAAAAATCGTCCAAATGTAGCGAAACTGTTTAAATTTGTTATGAAATCAGAATTCTGATACGAATAAAACTTTTAGAAATATTTTTCTTTATCGGAAATAGAAGTAGAGCCATTTTCTTTAAAAGTATTCGTATGATGTGGCTGAAAAGCTCGAAATGTTTGTTTAAAATGTAATTTTGAATAAAATAAAGTATGTTTTTTTAGATATCTCTACTGTTTTGCGATGTAATGCGTAATTGTTACGCTACCCTAAGCATAGAGGTTACAAACAGCCGAATCGCAATGTATATGCAGAATCTGTACTTTAGTAGCGAGATATCTGTTAGATATGTTAACAGTGTACAAAATATCAATATATTTTGAATCACATAAATTTACACAGAACAATACGCTAAATAAATTTGGTATTCATCAGTAAGAAGTTCAAAAATATTTAAAGTTTTCACAATAAATTCTTTTAAATGTAATGGAAATGCGTAAATTTTTTATGAAATCAGAATTCTAATACGAATAAAACTTTTCGAAATATTTCTCTTTTTCAGGGTTAGAAGTAGAGCCATTTTCTTAAAAAGTATTTGTATGATGTAGCTAAAAAGCTCGGAATGTTCGTTTCAAATGTAATTTTGAATAAAATGAAGTATGTTTTATTTATATGTCTCTACTGTTTTGCGATGTAATGCGTAATTCTGACGATAATCCAAGAATAGAGATAACAAATAGCCGAATCACAATTTATATGCAGAATCTGTACTGTATTAGCGAGATATCAGTTAGATATTTTAACAGTGTACAAGATATCGATATATTTTGAATCACATAAATTTACACGGAACAATACGATAAATATTTTTATTACTCATCAGTTAGACGTTTAAAAATATTTTAAATTTTTTAAAAAAATCGTCCAAATGTAGCGAAACTGTTAAAATTTGTTATGAAATCAGAATTCTGATACGTATAAAACTTTTCGAAATATTTTTCTTTATCGGAAATAGAAGTAGAGCCATTTTCTTTAAAAGTATTCGTATGATGTGGCTGAAAAGCTCGAAATGTTTGTTTAAAATGTAATTTTGAATAAAATAAAGTATGTTTTTTTTAGATATCTCTACTGTTTTGAGATGTAATGCGTAATTGTTACGCTACCCTAAGCATAGAGGTTACAAACAGCCGAATCGCAATGTATATGCAGAATCTGTACTTTAGTAGCGAGATATCTGTTAGATATGTTAACAGTGTACAAAATATCAATATATTTTGAATCACATAAATTTACACAGAACAATACGCTAAATAATATTGTTATTCATCAGTAAGAAGTTAAAAAAATATTTAAAGTTTTCACAATTAATTCGTCTTAATGTAATGGAAATGCGTAAATTTTTTATGAAATCAGAATTCTAATACGAATAAAACTTTTCGTAATATTTTTCTTTACCGAAAATAGAAGTAGAGCCATTTTCTTAAAAAGTATTTGTATGATGTGGCTAAAACGCTCTGAATGTTAGTTTAAAATGTAATCTTGAATAAAATAAAGTATGTTTTTTTTAGATATCTCTACAGTTTTGCGATGTAAAGCGTAATTATGACGATACTCTAAGCCTAGAGGTTACAAATAGCCGAATCGCAATGTATATGCAGAATCTGTACTTTATTAGCGAGATATCTGTTAGATATGTTAACAGTGTACAAGATATGAATATATTTTGAATCACATAAATTTACACCGAACAATACGCTAAATAATTTTGGTATTCATCAGTAAGAAGTTCAAAAATATTTAAAGTTTTCACAATAAATTCGTTTAAATGTAATGGAAATGCGTAAATTTTTTATGAAATCAGAATTCTAATACGAATAAAACTTTTCGAAATATTTCTCTTTTTCAGGATTAGAAGTAAAGCCATTTTCTTAAAAAGTATTTGTATGATGTGGCTAAAAAGCTCGGAATTTTCGTTTTAAATGTAATTTTGAATAAAAAAAAGTATGTTTTTTTTATATGTCTCTATTGATTTGCGATGTAATGAGTAATTTTGACGATACTTTAAGAATAGAGTTTACAACAAGCCGAATCACAATGTATATGCAGAATCTGTACTGTATTAGCGAGATATCAGTTAGATATTTTAACAGTGTACAAGATATCGATATATTTATAATCACTTAAATTTACACGTAACAATACGGTAAATATTTTTATTACTCATCAGTTTGACGTTTAAAATATTTTAAATTTTTTAAAAAAATCGTCCAAATGTAGCGAAACTGATTAAATTTGTTATGAAATCAGAATTCAGATACGTATAAAACTTTTCGAAATATTTTTCTATATCGGAAGTAGAAATAGAGCCATTTTCTTAAAACGTATTTGTATGATGTGGCTGAAAAGCTCGAAATGTTTGTTTAAAATGTATTTTTGAATAAAATAAAGTTTTTTTGTTAGATATGTCTACAGTTTTGCGATGTAAAGCGTAATTATGACGATACTCTAAGCCTAGAGGTTACAAATAGCCGAATCGCAATGTATATGCAGAATCTGTACTTTATTAGCGAGATATCTGTTAGATATGTTAACAGTGTACAAGATATGAATATATTTTGAATCACATAAATTTACACCGAACAATACGCTAAATAATTTTGGTATTCATCAGTAAGAAGTTCAAAAATATTTAAAGTTTTCACAATAAATTCGTTTAAATGTAATGGAAATGCGTAAATTTTTTATGAAATCAGAATTCTAATACGAATAAAACTTTTCGAAATATTTCTCTTTTTCAGGATTAGAAGTAAAGCCATTTTCTTAAAAAGTATTTGTATGATGTGGCTAAAAAGCTCGGAATTTTCGTTTTAAATGTAATTTTGAATAAAATAAAGTATGTTTTATTTATATGTCTCTATTGTTTTGCGATGTAATGGGTAATTCTGACGATACTCCAAGAATAGGGGTTACAACAAGCCGAATCACAATGTATATGCAGAATCTGTACTGTATTAGCGTGATATCAGTTAGATATTTTAACAGTGTACAAGATATCGATATATTTTGCATCACATAAATTTACACTGAACAATACGGTAAATATTTTTATAACTCATCATTTAGACGTTGAAAAATATTTTTAATTTTTTAAAAAAATCGTCCAAAAGTAGCGAAACTGTTTAAATTTGTTATGAAATCAGAATTCAGATACGTATAAAACTTTTCGAAATATTTTTCTTTATCGGAAATAGAAGTAGGGCCATTTTCGTAAAAAGTATTCGTATGATGTGGCTGAAAAGCTCGGAATGTTCGTTTCAAAAGTAATTTTGAATAAAATAAAGTATGTTTTTTTTATATGTCTCTACTGTTTTGCGATGTAATGCGTAATTCTGACGATACTCCAAGAATAGAGGTTACAACAAGCCGAATCACAATGTATATGCAGAATCTGTACTGTATTAGCGAGATATCAGTTAGATATTTTAACAGTGTACAAGATATCGATATATTTTGAATCACATAAATTTACACAGAACAATACGCTGAATAATATTGTTATTCATCAGTAAGAAGTTAAAAAATATTTAAAGTTTACACAATAAATTCGTCTTAATGTAATGGAAATGCGTATATTTTTTATGAAATCAGAATTCTAATACGAATAAAACTTTTCGAAACATTTCTCTTTTTCAGGATAAAGAAGTAGAGCCATTTTCTTAAACAGTATTTGTATGATGTGGCTAAAATGCTCGGAATGTTCGTTTCAAATGTAATTTTGAATAAAATAAAGTATGTTTTATTTATATGTCTCTACTGTTTTGCGATGTAATGCGTAATTCTGACGATACTCCAAGAATAGAGGTTACAAATAGCCGAATCACAATTTATATGCAGAATCTGTACTGTATTAGCGAGATATTAGTTAGATATTTTAACAGTGTACAAGATATCGATATATTTTGAATCACATAAATTTACACGGAACAATACGATAATTATTTTTATTACTCATCAGTTAGACGTTTAAAAATATTTTAAATTTTTTAATAAAATCGTCCAAATGTAGCGAAACTGTTAAAATTTTTTATGAAATCAGAAATCTGATACGTATAAAACTTTTCGAAATATTTTTCTTTATCGGAAACAGAAGTAGAGCCATTTTTTTTAAAAGTATTCGTATGATGTGGCTGAAAAGCTCGTAATGTTGGTTTAAAATGTAATTTTGAATAAAATAAAGTATGTTTTTTTTAGATATCTCTACTGTTTTGCGATGTAATGCGTAATTGTTACGCTACCCTAAGCATAGAGGTTACAAACAGCCGAATCGCAATGTATATGCAGAATCTGTACTTTATTAGCGAGATATCTGTTAGATATGTTAACAGTGTACAAAATATCAATATATTTTGAATCACATAAATTTACACAGAACAATACGCTAAATAATTTTGGTATTCATCAGTAAGAAGTTCAAAAATATTTAAAGTTTTCACAATAAATTCGTTTAAATGTAAAGGAAATGCGTAAATTTTTTATGAAATCAGAATTCTAATACGAATAAAACTTTTCGAAATATTTCTCTTTTTCAGGATTAGAATTAGAGCCATTTTCTTAAAAAGTATTTGTATGATGTGGCTAAAAAGCTCGGAATTTTCGTTTCAAATGTAATTTTGAATAAAATAAAGTATGTTTTATTTATATGTCTCCATTGTTTTGCGATGTAATGGGTAATTCTGACGATACTCCAAGAATAGAGGTTACAACAAGCCGAATCACAATGTATATGCAGAATCTGTACTGTATTAGCGAGATATCAGTTAGATATTTTAACAGTGTACAAGATATCGATATATTTATAATCACTTAAATTTACACGTAACAATACGGTAAATATTTTTATTACTCATCAGTTTGACATTTAAAATATTTTAAATTTTTTAAAAAAATCGTCCAAATGTAGCGAAACTGATTAAATTTGTTATGAAATCAGAATTCAGATACGTATAAAACTTTTCGAAATATTTTTCTATATCGGAAGTAGAAATAGAGCCATTTTCTTAAAACGTATTTGTATGATGTGGCTGAAAAGCTCGAAATGTTTGTTTAAAATGTATTTTTGAATAAAATAAAGTTTTTTTTTTAGATATCTCTACAGTTTTGCGATGTAAAGCGTAATTATGACGATACTCTAAGCCTAGAGGTTACAAATAGCCGAATCGCAATGTATATGCAGAATCTGTACTTTATTAGCGAGATATCTGTTAGATATGTTAACAGTGTACAAGATATGAATATATTTTGAATCACATAAATTTACACAGAACAATACGCTAAATAATTTTGGTATTCATCAGTAAGAAGTTCAAAAATATTTAAAGTTTTCACAATAAATTCGTTTAAATGTAATGGAAATGCGTAAATTTTTTATGAAATCAGAATTCTAATACGAATAAAACTTTTCGAAATATTTCTCTTTTTCAGGATTAGAAGTAGAGCCATTTTCTTAAAAAGTATTTGTATGATGTGGCTAAAAAGCTCGGAATTTTCGTTTCAAATGTAATTTTGAATAAAATAAAGTATGTTTTATTTATATGTCTCTACTGTTTTGCGATGTAATGCGTAATTCTGACGATACTCCAAGAATAGAGGTTACAACAAGCCGAATTACAATGTATATGCAGAATCAGTACTGTATTAGCGAGATATCAGTTAGATATTTTAACAGTGTACAAGATATCGATATATTTTGAATCACATAAATTTACACAGAACAATACGCTAAATAATTTTGGTATTCATCAGTAAGAAGTAAAAAATTTTTAAAGTTTTCACAATAAATTCGTTTAAATGTAATGGAAATGCGTAAATTTTTTATGAAATCAGAATTCTAATACGAATAAAACTTTTCGAAATATTTCTCTTTTTCAGGATTAGAAGTAGAGCCATTTTCTTAAAAAGTATTTGTATGATGTGGCTAAAAAGCTCGGAATTTTCGTTTCAAATGTAATTTTGAATAAAATAAAGTATGTTTTATTTATATGTCTCTACTGTTTTGCGATGTAATGCGTAATTCTGACGATACTCCAAGAATAGAGGTTACAAATAGCCGAATCACAATTTATATGCAGAATCTGTACTGTATTAGCGAGATATCAGTTTGATATTTTAACAGTGTACAAGATATCGATATATTTTGAATCACATAAATTTAAACGGAACAATACGATAATTATTTTTATTACTCATCAGTTAGACGTTTAAAAATATTTTAAATTTTTTAATAAAATCGTCCAAATGTAGCGAAACTGTTTAAATTTGTTATGAAATCAGAATTCTGATACGTATAAAACTTTTAGAAATATTTTTCTTTATCGGAAATAGAAGTAGAGCCATTTTCTTTAAAAGTATTCGTATGATGTGGCTAAAAAGCTCGTAATGTTTGTTTAAAATGTAATTTTGAATAAAATAAAGTATGTTTTTTTTAGATATCTCTACTGTTTTGCGATGTAATGCGTAATTGTTACGCTACCCTAAGCATAGAGGTTACAAACAGCCGAATCGCAATGTATATGCAGAATCTGTACTTTAGTAGCGAGATATCTGTTAGATATGTTAACAGTGTACAAAATATCAATATATTTTGAATCACATAAATTTACACAGAACAATACGCTAAATAAATTTGGTATTCATCAGTAAGAAGTTCAAAAATATTTAAAGTTTTCACAATAAATTCGTTTAAATGTAATGGAAATGCGAAAATTTTTTATGAAATCAGAATTCTAATACGAATAAAACTTTTCGAAATATTTCTCTTTTTCAGGATTAGAAGTAGAGCCATTTTCTTAAAAAGTATTTGTATGATGTAGCTAAAAAGCTCGGAATGTTGGTTTCAAATGTAATTTTGAATAAAATGAAGTATGTTTTATTTATATGTCTCTACTGTTTTGCGATGTAATGCGTAGTTCTGACGATAATCCAAGAATAGAGGTTACAAATAGCCGAATCACAATTTATATGCAGAATCTGTACTGTATTAGCGAGATATAAGTTAGATATTTTAACAGTGTACAAGATATCGATATATTTTGAATCACATAAATTTACACGGAACAATATGATAAATATTTTTATTACTCATCAGTTAGACGTTTAAAAATATTTTAAATTTTTTAAAAAAATCGTCCAAATGTAGCGAAACTGTTTAAATTTGTTATGAAATCAGAATTCTGATACGTATAAAACTTTTCGAAATATTTTACTTTATCGGAAATAGAAGTAGAGCCATTTTCTTTAAAAGTATTCGTATGATGTGGCTGAAAAGCTCGAAATGTTTGTTTAAAATGTAATTTTGAATAAAATAAAGTATGTTTTTTTTAGATATCTCTACTGTTTTGCGATGTAATGCGTAATTGTTACGCTACCCTAAGCATAGAGGTTACAAACAGCCGAATCGCAATGTATAAGCAGAATCTGTACTTTAGTAGCGAGATATCTGTTAGATATGTTAACAGTGTACAAAATATCAATATATTTTGAATCACATAAATTTACACAGAACAATACGCTAAATAATATTGTTATTCATCAGTAAGAAGTTAAAAAAATATTTAAAGTTTTCACAATTAATTCGTCTTAATGTAATGGAAATGCGTAAATTTTTTATGAAATCAGAATTCTAATACGAATAAAACTCTTCGAAACATTTCTCTTTTTCAGGATAAAGAAGTAGAGCCATTTTCTTAAACAGTATTTGTATGATGTGGCTACAATGCTCGGAATGTTCGTTTCAAATGTAATTTTGAATAAAATAAAGTATGTTTTATTTATATGTCTCTATTGTTTTGCGATGTAATGGGTAATTCTGACGATACTCCAAGAATAGAGGTTACAACAAGCCGAATCACAATGTATATGCAGAATCTGTACTGTATTAGCGAGATATCAGTTAGATATTTTAACAGTGTACAAGATATCGATATATTTTGAATCACATAAATTTTCACAGAACAATACGCTAAATAATATTGTTATTCATCAGTAAGAAGTTAAAAAATATTTAAAGTTTACACAATAAATTCGTCTTAATGTAATGGAAATGCGTATATTTTTTATGAAATCAGTATTCTAATACGAATAAAACTTTTCGAAACATTTCTCTTTTTCAGGATAAAGAAGTAGAGCCATTTTCTTAAACAGTATTTGTATGATGTGGCTAAAATGCTCGGAATGTTCGTTTCAAATGTAATTTTGAATAAAATAAAGTATGTTTTATTTATATGTCTCTACTGTTTTGCGATGTAATGCGTAATTCTGACGATACTCCAAGAATAGAGGTTACAAATAGCCGAATCACAATTTATATGCAGAATCTGTACTGTATTAGCGAGATATCAGTTAGATATTTTAACAGTGTACAAGATATCGATATATTTTGAATCACATAAATTTACACGGAACAATACGATAATTATTTTTATTACTCATCAGTTAGACGTTTAAAAATATTTTAAATTTTTTAATAAAATCGTCCAAATGTAGCGAAACTGTTTAAATTTGTTATGAAATCAGAATTCTGATACGTATAAAACTTTTCGAAATATTTTTCTTTATCGGAAACAGAAGTAGAGCCATTTTTTTTAAAAGTATTCGTATGATGTGGCTGAAAAGCTCGTAATGTTTGTTTCAAATGTAATTTTGAATAAAATAAAGTATGTTTTATTTATATGTCTCCATTGTTTTGCGATGTAATGGGTAATTCTGACGATACTCCAAGAATAGAGCTAACAACAAGCCGAATCACAATGTATATGCAGAATCTGTACTGTATTAGCGAGATATCAGTTAGATATTTTAACAGTGTACAAGATATCGATATATTTATAATCACTTAAATTTACACGTAACAATACGGTAAATATTTTTATTACTCATCAGTTTGACGTTTAGAATATTTTAAATTTTTTAAAAAAATCGTCTAAATGTAGCGAAACTGATTAAATTTGTTATGAAATCAGAATTCAGATACGTATAAAACTTTTCGAAATATTTTTCTATATCGGAAGTAGAAATAGAGCCATTTTCTTAAAACGTATTTGTATGATGTGGCTGAAAAGCTCGAAATGTTTGTTTAAAATGTATTTTTGAATAAAATAAAGTTTTTTTTTAGATATCTCTACAGTTTTGCGATGTAAAGCGTAATTATGACGATACTCTAAGCCTAGAGGTTACAAATAGCCGAATCGCAATGTATATGCAGAATCTGTACTTTATTAGCGAGATATCTGTTAGATATGTTAACAGTGTACAAGATATGAATATATTTTGAATCACATAAATTTACACAGAACAATACGCTAAATAATTTTCGTATTCATCAGTAAGAAGTTCAAAAATATTTAAAGTTTTCACAATAAATTCGTTTAAATGTAATGGAAATGCGTAAATTTTTTATGAAATCAGAATTCTAATACGAATTAAACTTTTCGAAATATTTCTCTTTTTCAGGATTAGAAGTAGAGCCATTTTCTTAAAAAGTATTTGTATGATGTGGCTAAAAGGCTTGGGAATGTTCGTTTCAAATGTAATTTTGAATAAAATAAAGTATGTTTTATTTATATGTCTCTACTGTTTTGCGATGTAATGCGTAATTCTGACGATACTCCAAGAATAGAGGTTACAACAAGCCGAATCACAATGTATATGCAGAATCTGTACTGTATTAGCGAGATATCAGTTAGATATTTTAACAGTGTACAAGATATCGATATATTTTGAATCACATAAATTTTCACAGAACAATACGCTAAATAATATTGTTATTCATCAGTAAGAAGTTAAAAAATATTTAAAGTTTACACAATAAATTCGTCTTAATGTAATGGAAATGCGTATATTTTTTATAAAATCAGAATTCTAATACGAATAAAACTTTTCGAAACATTTCTCTTTTTCAGGATAAAGAAGTAGAGCCATTTTCTTAAACAGTATTTGTATGATGTGGCTAAAATGCTCGGAATGTTCGTTTCAAATGTAATTTTGAATAAAATAAAGTATGTTTTATTTATATGTCTCTACTGTTTTGCGATGTAATGCGTAATTCTGACGATACTCCAAGAATAGAGGTTACAAATAGCCGAATCACAATTTATATGCAGAATCTGTACTGTATTAGCGAGATACCAGTTAGATATTTTAACAGTGTACAAGATATCGATATATTTTGAATCACATAAATTTACACGGAACAATACGATAATTATTTTTATTACTCATCAGTTAGACGTTTAAAAATATTTTAAATTTTTTAATAAAATCGTCCAAATGTAGCGAAACTGATTAAATTTGTTATGAAATCAGAATTCAGATACGTATAAAACTTTTCGAAATATTTTTCTATATCGGAAGTAGAAATAGAGCCATTTTCTTAAAACGTATTTGTATGATGTGGCTGAAAAGCTCGAAATGTTTGTTTAAAATGTATTTTTGAATAAAATAAAGTTTTTTTTTTAGATATCTCTATAGTTTTGCGATGTAAAGCGTAATTATGACGATACTCTAAGCCTAGAGGTTACAAATAGCCGAATCGCAATGTATATGCAGAATCTGTACTTTATTAGCGAGATATCTGTTAGATATGTTAACAGTGTACAAGATATGAATATATTTTGAATCACATGAATTTACACAGAACAATACGATAAATAATTTTGGTATTCATCAGTAAGAAGTTCAAAAATATAAATTCGTTTAAATGTAATGGAAATGCGTAAATTTTTTATGAAATCAGAATTCTAATACGAATTAAACTTTTCGAAATATTTCTCTTTTTCAGGATTAGAAGTAGAGCCATTTTCTTAAAAAGTATTTGTATGATGTGGCTAAAAAGCTTGGGAATGTTCGTTTCAAATGTAATTTTGAATAAAATAAAGTATGTTTTATTTATATGTCTCTACTGTTTTGCGATGTAATGCGTAATTCTGACGATACTCCAAAAATAGAGGTTACAACAAGCCGAATCACAATGTATATGCAGAATCTGTACTGTATTAGCGAGATATCAGTTAGATATTTTAACAGTGTACAAGATATCGATATATTTTGAATCACATAAATTTACACGGAACAATACGATAATTATTTTTATTACTCATCAGTTAGACGTTTAAAAATATTTTAAATTTTTTAATAAAATCGTCCAAATGTAGCGAAACTGTTTAAATTTGTTATGAAATCAGAATTCTGATACGTATAAAACTTTTCGAAATATTTTTCTTTATCGGAAACAGAAGTAGAGCCATTTTTTTTAAAAGTATTCGTATGATGTGGCTGAAAAGCTCGTAATGTTTGTTTAAAATGTAATTTTGAATAAAATAAAGTATGTTTTTTTTAGATATCTCTACTGTTTTGCGATGTAATGCGTAATTGTTACGCTACCCTAAGCATAGAGGTTACAAACAGCCGAATCGCAATGTATATGCAGAATCTGTACTTTATTAGCGAGATATCTGTTAGATATGTTAACAGTGTACAAAATATCAATATATTTTGAATCACATAAATTTACACAGAACAATACGCTAAATAATTTTGGTATTCATCAGTAAGAAGTTCAAAAATATTTAAAGTTTTCACAATAAATTCGTTTAAATGTGAAGGAAATGCGTAAATTTTTTATGAAATCAGAATTCTAATACGAATAAAACTTTTCGAAATATTTCTCTTTTTCAGGATTAGAAGTAGAGCCATTTTCTTAAAAAGTATTTGTATGATGTGGCTAAAAAGCTCGTAATTTTCGTTTCAAATGTAATTTTGAATAAAATAAAGTATGTTTTATTTATATGTCTCTATTGTTTTGCGATGTAATGGGTAATTCTGACGATACTCCAAGAATAGAGGTTACAACAAGCCGAATCACAATGTATATGCAGAATCTGTACTGTATTATCGAGATAACTGTTATATATTACAACAAAGTACAAGATATCGATATATTTATAATCACTTAAATTTACACGGAACAATACGGAAAACATTTTTGTAATTCATCAGTTAGACGTTGAAAAATATTTTAAATTGTCTGAAAAAAATCGTCCTAATGTAGCGAAATTGAGTAAATTTTTTATGTAATCAGAATCCTTTTACGAATAAAACTTTTCGTAATATTTTTCTTTACCGGAAATGGAAGTAGAGCCATTTTCTTAAAAAGTATTTGTATGATGTGGCTAATACGCTCGGAATGTTTGTTTAAAATGTAATTTTGAATAAAATAAAGTATGTTTTATTTATATGTCTCTATTGTTTTGCGATGTAATGGGTAATTCTGACGATACTCCAAGAATAGAGGTTACAACAAGCCGAATCACAATATATATGCAGAATCTGTACTGTATTAGCGTGATATCAGTTAGATATTTTAACAGTGTACAAGATATCGATATATTTTGCATCACATAAATTTACACTGAACAATACGGTAAATATTTTTATAACTCATCAGTTAGACGTTGATAAATATTTTTAATTTTTAAAAAAATCGTCCAAAAGTAGCGAAACTGTTTAAATTTGTTATGAAATCAGAATTCAGATACGTATAAAACTTTTCGAAATATTTTTCTTTATCGGAAATAGAAGTAGGGCCATTTTCGTAAAAAGTATTCGTATGATGTGGCTGAAAAGCTCGGAATGTTCGTTTCAAATGTAATTTTGAATAAAATAAAGTATGTTTTATTTATATGTCTCTACTGTTTTGCGATGTAATGCGTAATTCTGACGATACTCCAAGAATAGAGGTTACAAATAGCCGAATCACAATGTATATGCAGAATCTGTACTGTATTATCGAGATAACTGTTATATATTTCAACAAAGTACAAGATATCGATATATTTATAATCACTTAAATTTACACGGAACAATACGGAAAACATTTTTGTTATTCATCAGTTAGACGTTGAAAAATATTTTAAATTGTCTGAAAAAAATCGTCCTAATGTAGCGAAATTGAGTAAATTTTTTATGTAATCAGAATCATTTTACGAATAAAACTTTTCGTAATATTTTTCTTTACCGGAAATGGAAGTAGAGCCATTTTCTTAAAAAGTATTTGTATGATGTGGCTAATACGCTCGGAATGTTTGTTTAAAATGTAATTTTGAATAAAATAAAGTATGTTTTATTTATATGTCTCTATTGTTTTGCGATGTAATGGGTAATTCTGACGATACTCCAAGAATAGAGGTTACAACAAGCCGAATCACAATGTATATGCAGAATCTGTACTGTATTAGCGTGATATCAGTTAGATATTTTAACAGTGTACAAGATATCGATATATTTTGCATCACATAAATTTACACTGAACAAAACGGGAAATATTTTTATAACTCATCAGTTAGACGTTGAAAAATATTTTTAATTTTTAAAAAAATCGTCCAAAAGTAGCGAAACTGTTTAAATTTGTTATGAAATCAGAATTCAGATACGTATAAAACTTTTCGAAATATTTTTCTTTATCGGAAATAGAAGTAGGGCCATTTTCGTAAAAAGTATTCGTATGATGTGGCTGAAAAGCTCGGAATGTTCGTTTCAAATGTAATTTTGAATAAAATAAAGTATGTTTTATTTATATGTCTCTACTGTTTTGCGATGTAATGCGTAATTCTGACGATACTCCAAGAATAGAGGTTACAAATAGCCGAATCACAATGTATATGCAGAATCTGTACTGTATTATCGAGATAACTGTTATATATTTCAACAAAGTACAAGATATCGATATATTTATAATCACTTAAATTTACACGGAACAATACGGAAAACATTTTTGTTATTCATCAGTTAGACGTTGAAAAATATTTTAAATTGTCTGAAAAAAATCGTCCTAATGTAGCGAAATTGAGTAAATTTTTTATGTAATCAGAATCCTTTTACGAATAAAACTTTTCGTAATATTTTTCTTTACCGGAAATGGAAGTAGAGCCATTTTCTTAAAAAGTATTTGTATGATGTGGCTAATACGCTCGGAATGTTTGTTTAAAATGTAATTTTGAATAAAATAAAGTATGTTTTTTTTAGATATCTCTACTGTTTTGCGATGTAATGCGTAATTGTTACGCTACCCTAAGCATAGAGGTTACAAACAGCCGAATCGCAATGTATATGCAGAATCTGTACTTTATTAGCGATATATCTGTTAGATATGTTAACAGTGTACAAAATATCAATATATTTTGAATCACATAAATTTACACAGAACAATACGCTAAATAATTTTGGTATTCATCAGTAAGAAGTTCAAAAATATTTAAAGTTTTCACAATAAATTCGTTTAAATGTAAAGGATATGCGTAAATTTTTTATGAAATCAGAATTCTAATACGAATAAAACTTTTCGAAATATTTCTCTTTTCAGGATTAGAAGTAGAGCCATTTTCTTAAAAGGTATTTGTATGATGTGGCTAAAAAGCTCGGAATTTTCGTTTCAAATGTAATTTAGAATAAAATAAAGTTTGTTTTTTTTAGATATCTCTACTGTTTTGCGATGTAATGCGTAATTCTGACGATACTCCAAGAATAGAGGTTACAACAAGCCGAATCACAATGTATATGCAGAATCTGTACTGTATTAGCGAGATATCAGTTAGATATTTTAACAGTGTACAAGATATCGATATATTTTGAATCACATAAATTTACACAGAACAATACGCTAAATAATATTGTCATTCATCAGTAAGAAGTTAAAAAATATTTAAAGTTTACACAATAAATTCGTCTTAATGTAATGGAAATGCGTATATTTTTTATGAAATCAGAATTCTAATACGAATAAAACTTTTTGAAACATTTCTCTTTTTCAGGATAAAGAAGTAGAGCCATTTTCTTAAACAGTATTTGTATGATGTGGCTAAAATGCTCGGAATGTTCGTTTCAAATGTAATTTTGAATAAAATAAAGTATGTTTTATTTATATGTCTCTACTGTTTTGCGATGTAATGCGTAATTCTGACGATACTCCAAGAATAGAGGTTACAACAAGCCGAATCACAATGTATATGCAGAATCTGTACTGTATTATCGAGATAACTGTTATATATTTTAACAAAGTACAAGATATCTATATATTTATAATCACTTAAATTTTCACGGAACAATACGGAAAACATTTTTGTTATTCATCAGTTAGACGTTGAAAAATATTTTAAATTGTCTGAAAAAAATCGTCCTAATGTAGCGAAATTGAGTAAATTTTTTATGTAATCAGAATCCTTTTACGAATAAAACTTTCGTAATATTTTTCTTTACCGGAAATAGAAGTAGAGCCATTTTCTTAAAAAGTATTTGTATGATGTGGCTAATACGCTCGGAATGTTTGTTTAAAATGTAATTTTGAATAAAATAAAGTATGTTTTTTTTAGATATCTCTACTGTTTTGCGATGTAATGCGTAATTGTTACGCTACCCTAAACATAGAGGTTACAAACAGCCGAATCGCAATGTATATGCAGAATCTGTACTTTATTAGCGATATATCTGTTAGATATGTTAACAGTGTACAAAATATCAATATATTTTGAATCACATAAATTTACACAGAACAATACGCTAAATAATTTTGGTATTCATCAGTAAGAAGTTCAAAAATATTTAAAGTTTTCACAATAAATTCGTTTAAATGTAAAGGAAATGCGTAAATTTTTTATGAAATCAGAATTCTAATACGAATATAACTTTTCGAAATATTTCTCTTTTTCAGGATTAGAAGTTGAGCCATTTTCTTAAAAGGTATTTGTATGATGTGGCTAAAAAGCTCGGAATTTTCGTTTCAAATGTAATTTTGAATAAAATAAAGTATGTTTTATTTATATGTCTCTATTGTTTTGCGATGTAATGGGTAATTCTGACGATACTCCAAGAATAGAGGTTACAACAAGCCGAATCACAATGTATATGCAGAATCTGTACTGTATTAGCGTGATATCAGTTAGATATTTTAACAGTGTACAAGATATCGATATATTTTGCATCACATAAATTTACACTGAACAATACGGTAAATATTTTTATAACTCATCAGTTAGACGTTGAAAAACATTTTTAATTTTTTAAAAAAAATCGTCCAAAAGTAGCGAAACTGTTTAAATTTGTTATGAAATCAGAATTCAGATACGTATAAAACTTTTCGAAATATTTTTCTTTATCGGAAATAGAAGTAGGGCCATTTTCGTAGAAAGTATTCGTATGATGTGGCTGAAAAGCTCGAAATGTTCGTTTAAAATGTAATTTAGAATAAAATAAAGTTTTTTTTTTTATATGTCTCTACTGTTTTGCGATGTAATGCGTAATTGTTACGCTACCCTAAGCATAGAGGTTACAAACAGCCGAATCGCAATGTATATGCAGAATCTGTACTTTATTAGCGAGATATCTGTTAGATATGTTAACAGTGTACAAAATATCAATATATTTTAAATCACATAAATTTACACAGAACAATACGCTAAATAATATTGTTATTCATCAGTAAGAAGTTAAAAAATATTTAAAAATTACACAATAAATTCGTCTTAATGTAATGGAAATGCGTATATTTTTTATGAAATCAGAATTCTAATACGAATAAAACTTTTCGAAACATTTCTCTTTTTCAGGATAAAGAAGTAGAGCTATTTTCTTAAACAGTATTTGTATGATGTGGCTAAAATGCTCGGAATGTTGGTTTCAATTGTAATTTTGAATAAAATAAAGTATGTTTTTTTTATATGTCTCTACTGTTTCGCGATGTAATGGGTAATTCTGACGATACTCCAAGAATAGAGGTTACAACAAGCCGAATCACAATGTATATGCAGAATCTGTACTGTATTATCGAGATAACTGTTATTTATTTTAACAAAGTACAAGATATCGATATATTTATAATCACTTAAATTTACACGGAACAATACGGAAAACATTTTTTATTCATCAGTTAGACGTTGAAAAATATTTTAAATTGTCTGAAAAAAATCGTCCTAATGTAGCGAAATTGAGTAAATTTTTTATGTAATCAGAATCCTTTTACGAATAAAACTTTTCGTAATATTTTTCTTTACCGGAAATAGAAGTAAAGCCATTTTCTTAAAAAGTATTTGTATGATGTGGCTAATACGCTCGGAATGTTCGTTTAAAATGTAATTTAGAATAAAATAAAGTTTGTTTTTTTTAGATATCTCTACTGTTTTGCAATGTAATGCGTAATTGTGACGCTACCCTAAGCATAGAGGTTACAAATAGCCGAATCGCAATGTATTTGCAGAATCTGTACTTTATTAGCGAGATATCTGTTAGATATGTTAACAGTGTACAAGATATCAATATATTTTGAATCACATAAATTTACACACAACAATACGCTAAATAATATTGTTATTCATCAGTAAGAAGTTAAAAAATATTTAAAGTTTTCACAATAAATTCGTTTAAATGTAAAGGAAATGCGTAAATTTTTTATGAAATCAGAATTCTAATACGAATAAAACTTTTCGAAATATTTCTCTTTTTCAGGATTAGAAGTAGAGCCATTTTCTTAAAAAGTATTTGTATGATGTGGCTAAAAAGCTCGGAATTTTCGTTTCAAATGTAATTTTGAATAAAATAAAGTATGTTTTTTTTAGATATCTCTACTGTTTTGCGATGTAATGCGTAATTGTTACGCTACCCTAAGCATAGAGGTTACAAACAGCCGAATCGCAATGTATATGCAGAATCTGTACTTTATTAGCGAGATATCTGTTAGATATGTTAACAGTGTACAAAATATCAATATATTTTGAATCACATAAATTTACACAGAACAATACGCTAAATAATTTTGGTATTCATCAGTAAGAAGTTCAAAAATATTTAAAGTTTTCACAATAAATTCGTTTAAATGTAAAGGAAATGCGTAAATTTTTTATGAAATCAGAATTCTAATACGAATAAAACTTTTCGAAATATTTCTCTTTTTCAGGATTAGAAGTAGAGCCATTTTCTTAAAAAGTATTTGTATGATGTGGCTAAAAAGCTCGGAATTTTCGTTTCAAATGTAATTTTGAATAAAATAAAGTGTGTTTTATTTATATGTCTCTATTGTTTTGCGATGTAATGGGTAATTCTGACGATACTCCAAGAATAGAGGTTACAACAAGCCGAATCACAATGTATATGCAGAATCTGTACTGTATTAGCGTGATATCAGTTAGATATTTTAACAGTGTACAAGATATCGATATATTTTGCATCACATAAATTTACACTGAACAATACGGTAAATATTTTTATAACTCATCAGTTAGACGTTGAAAAATATTTTTAATTTTTTAAAAAAATCGTCCAAAAGTAGCGAAACTGTTTAAATTTGTTATGAAATCAGAATTCAGATACGTATAAAACTTTTCGAAATATTTTTCTTTATCGGAAATAGAAGTAGGGCCATTTTCGTAAAAAGTATTCGTATGATGTGGCTGAAAAGCTCGGAATGTTCGTTTCAAATGTAATTTTGAATAAAATAAAGTATGTTTTATTTATATGTCTCTACTGTTTTGCGATGTAATGCGTAATTCTGACGATACTTTAAGAATAGAGGTTACAACAAGCCAAATCACAATGTATATGCAGAATCTGTACTGTATTAGCGAGATATCAGTTAGATATTTTAACAGTGTACAAGATATCGATATATTTTGAATCACATAAATTTACACAGAACAATACGCTAAATAATATTGTTATTCATCAGTAAGAAGTTAAAAAATATTTAAAGTTTACACAATAAATTCGTCTTAATGTAATGGAAATGCGTATATTTTTTATGAAATCAGAATTCTAATACGAATAAAACTTTTCGAAACATTTTACTTTTTCAGGATAAAGAAGTAGAGCCATTTTCTTAAACAGTATTTGTATGATGTGACTAAAATGCTCGGAATGTTCGTTTCAAATGTAATTTTGAATAAAATAAAGTATGTTTTTTTTATATGTCTCTACTGTTTCGCGATGTAATGGGTAATTCTGACGATACTCCAAGAATAGAGGTTACAACAAGCCGAATCACAATGTATATGCAGAATCTGTACTGTATTATCGAGATAACTGTTATATATTTTAC
This sequence comes from Zhengitettix transpicula, assembly GCA_037074705.1. Classification (NCBI taxonomy): domain Eukaryota; kingdom Metazoa; phylum Arthropoda; class Insecta; order Orthoptera; family Tetrigidae; genus Zhengitettix; species Zhengitettix transpicula. Next base: position 136,103 of record JAYJMR010000060.1, on the reverse strand, counting down.
AAAGTACAAGATATCGATATATTTATAATCACTTAAATTTACACGGAACAATACGGAAAACATTTTTGTTATTCATCAGTTAGACGTTGAAAAATATTTTAAATTGTCTGAAAAAAATCGTCCTAATGTAGCGAAATTGAGTAAATTTTTTATGTAATCAGAATCCTTTTACGAATAAAACTTTTCGTAATATTTTTCTTTACCGGAAATAGAAGTAGAGCCATTTTCTTAAAAAGTATTTGTATGATGTGGCTAATACGCTCGGAATGTTCGTTTAAAATGTAATTTTGAATAAAATAAAGTATGTTTTTTTTAGATATCTCTACTGTTTTGCGATGTAATGCGTATTTGTTACGCTACCCTAAGCATAGAGGTTACAAACAGCCGAATCGCAATGTATATGCAGAATCTGTACTTTATTAGCGAGATATCTGTTAGATATGTTAACAGTGTACAAAATATCAATATATTTTGAATCACATAAATTTACACAGAACAATACGCTAAATAATTTTGGTATTCATCAGTAAGAAGTTCAAAAATATTTAAAGTTTTCACAATAAATTCGTTTAAATGTAAAGGAAATGCGTAAATTTTTTATGAAATCAGAATTCTAATACGAATAAAACTTTTTGAAATATTTCTCTTTTCCAGGATTAGAAGTAGAGCCATTTTCTTAAAAAGTATTTGTATGATGTGGCTAAAAAGCTCGGAATTTTCGTTTCAAATGTAATTTTGAATAAAATAAAGTATGTTTTATTTATATGTCTCTATTGTTTTGCGATGTAATGGGATATTCTTACGATACTCCAAGAATAGAGGTTACAACAAGCCGAATCACAATGTATATGCAGAATCTGTACTGTATTAGCGTGATATCAGTTAGATATTTTAACAGTGTACAAGATATCGATATATTTTGCATTACATAAATTTACACTGAACAATACGGTAAATATTTTTATAACTCATCAGTTAGACGTTGACAAATATTTTTAATTTTTTAAAAAAATCGTCCAAAAGTAGCGAAACTGTTTAAATTTGTTATGAAATCAGAATTCAGATACGTATAAAACTTTTCGAAATATTTTTCTTTATCGGAAATAGAAGTAGGGCCATTTTCGTAAAAAGTATTCGTATGATGTGGCTAATACGCTCGAAATGTTGGTTTAAAATGTAATTTAGAATAAAATAAAGTTTTTTTTTTTATATGTCTCTACTGTTTTGCGATGTAATGCGTAATTGTTACGCTACCCTAAGCATAGAGGTTACAAACAGCCGAATCGCAATGTATATGCAGAATCTGTACTTTATTAGCGAGATATCTGTTAGATATGTTAACAGTGTACAAAATATCAATATATTTTGAATCACATAAATTTACACAGAACAATACGCTAAATAATATTGTTATTCATCAGTAAGAAGTTAAAAAATATTTAAAAATTACACAATAAATTCGTCTTAATGTAATGGAAATGCGTATATTTTTTATGAAATCAGAATTCTAATACGAATAAAACTTTTCGAAACATTTCTCTTTTTCAGGATAAAGAAGTAGAGCCATTTTCTTAAACAGTATTTGTATGATGTGGCTAAAATGCTCGGAATGTTGGTTTCAAATGTAATTTTGAATAAAATAAAGTATGTTTTTTTATATGTCTCTACTGTTTCGCGATGTAATGGGTAATTCTGACGATACTCCAAGAATAGAGGTTACAACAAGCCGAATCACAATGTATATGCAGAATCTGTACTTTATTATCGAGATAACTGTTATATATTTTAACAAAGTACAAGATATCGATATATTTATAATCACTTAAATTTACACGGAACAATACGGAAAACATTTTTGTTATTCATCAGTTAGACGTTGAAAAATATTTTAAATTGTCTGAAAAAAATCGTCCTAACGTAGCGAAATTGAGTAAATTTTTTATGTAATCAGAATCCTTTTACGAATAAAACTTTTCGTAATATTTTTCTTTACCGGATATAGAAGTAGAGCCATTTTCTTAAAAAGTATTTGTATGATGTGGATAATACGCTCGGAATGTTCGTTTAAAATGTAATTTAGAATAAAATAAAGTTTTTTTTTTTAGATATCTCTACTGTTTTGCAATGTAATGCGTAATTGTGACGCTACCCTAAGCATAGAGGTTACAAATAGCCGAATCGCAATGTATTTGCAGAATCTGTACTTTATTAGCGAGATATCTGTTAGATATGTTAACAGTGTACAAGATATCAATATATTTTGAATCACATAAATTTACACACAACAATACGCTAAATAATATTGTTATTCATCAGTAAGAAGTTAAAAAATATTTAAAGTTTTCACAATAAATTCGTCTTAATGTAATGAAAATGCGTAAATTTTTTATGAAATCAGAATTCTAATACGAATAAAACTTTTCGAAATATTTCTCTTTTTCAGGATTAGAAGTTGAGCCATTTTCTTAAAAGGTATTTGTATGATGTGGCTAAAAAGCTCGGAATTTTCGTTTCAAATGTAATTTTGAATAAAATAAAGTATGTTTTATTTATATGTCTCTATTGTTTTGCGATGTAATGGGTAATTCTGACGATACTCCAAGAATAGAGGTTACAACAAGCCGAATCACAATGTATATGCAGAATCTGTACTGTATTAGCGTGATATCAGTTAGATATTTTAACAGTGTACAAGATATCGATATATTTTGCATCACATAAATTTACACTGAACAATACGGTAAATATTTTTATAACTCATCAGTTAGACGTTGAAAAACATTTTTAATTTTTTAAAGAAATCGTCCAAAAGTAGCGAAACTGTTTAAATTTGTTATGAAATCAGAATTCAGATACGTATAAAACTTTTCGAAATATTTTTCTTTATCGGAAATAGAAGTAGGGCCATTTTCGTAGAAAGTATTCGTATGATGTGGCTGAAAAGCTCGAAATGTTCGTTTAAAATGTAATTTAGAATAAAATAAAGTTTTTTTTTTTATATGTCTCTACTGTTTTGCGATGTAATGCGTAATTGTTACGCTACCCTAAGCATAGAGGTTACAAACAGCCGAATCGCAATGTATATGCAGAATCTGTACTTTATTAGCGAGATATCTGTTAGATATGTTAACAGTGTACAAAATATCAATATATTTTGAATCACATAAATTTACACAGAACAATACGCTAAATAATATTGTTATTCATCAGTAAGAAGTTAAAAAATATTTAAAAATTACACAATAAATTCGTCTTAATGTAATGGAAATGCGTATATTTTTTATGAAATCAGAATTCTAATACGAATAAAACTTTTCGAAACATTTCTCTTTTTCAGGATAAAGAAGTAGAGCCATTTTCTTAAACAGTATTTGTATGATGTGGCTAAAATGCTCGGAATGTTGGTTTCAATTGTAATTTTGAATAAAATAAAGTATGTTTTTTTTATATGTCTCTACTGTTTCGCGATGTAATGGGTAATTCTGACGATACTCCAAGAATAGAGGTTACAACAAGCCGAATTACAATGTATATGCAGAATCTGTACTGTATTATCGAGATAACTGTTATATATTTTAACAAAGTACAAGATATCGATATATTTATAATCACTTAAATTTACACGGAACAATACGGAAAACATTTTTGTTATTCATCAGTTAGACGTTGAAAAATATTTTAAATTGTCTGAAAAAAATCGTCCTAATGTAGCGAAATTGAGTAAATTTTTTATGTAATCAGAATCCTTTTACGAATAAAACTTTTCGTAATATTTTTCTTTACCGGAAATAGAAGTAAAGCCATTTTCTTAAAAAGTATTTGTATGATGTGGCTAATACGCTCGGAATGTTCGTTTAAAATGTAATTTAGAATAAAATAAAGTTTGTTTTTTTTAGATATTTCTACTGTTTTGCAATGTAATGCGTAATTGTGACGCTACCCTAAGCATAGAGGTTACAAATAGCCGAATCGCAATGTATTTGCAGAATCTGTACTTTATTAGCGAGATATCTGTTAGATATGTTAACAGTGTACAAGATATCAATATATTTTGAATCACATAAATTTACACAGAACAATACGCTAAATAATATTGTTATTCATCAGTAAGAAGTTAAAAAATATTTAAAGTTTTCACAATAAATTCGTTTAAATGTAAAGGAAATGCGTAAATTTTTTATGAAATCAGAATTCTAATACGAATAAAACTTTTCGAAATATTTCTCTTTTTCAGGATTAGAAGTAGAGCCATTTTCTTAAAAAGTATTTGTATGATGTGGCTAAAAAGCTCGGAATTTTCGTTTCAAATGTAATTTTGAATAAAATAAAGTATGTTTTTTTTAGATATCTCTATTGTTTTGCGATGTAATGGGTAATTCTTACGATACTCCAAGAATAGAGGTTACAACAAGCCGAATCACAATGTATATGCAGAATCTGTACTGTATTAGCGTGATATCAGTTAGATATTTTAACAGTGTACAAGATATCGATATATTTTGCATTACATAAATTTACACTGAACAATACGGTAAATATTTTTATAACTCATCAGTTAGACGTTGAAAAATATTTTTAATTTTTTAAAAAAATCGTCCAAAAGTAGCGAAACTGTTTAAATTTGTTATGAAATCAGAATTCAGATACGTATAAAACTTTTCGAAATATTTTTCTTTATCGGAAATAGAAGTAGGGCCATTTTCGTAAAAAGTATTCGTATGATGTGGCTAATACGCTCGAAATGTTCGTTTAAAATGTAATTTAGAATAAAATAAAGTTTTTTTTTTTTATATGTCTCTACTGTTTTGCGATGTAATGCGTAATTGTTACGCTACCCTAAGCATAGAGGTTACAAACAGCCGAATCGCAATGTATATGCAGAATCTGTACTTTATTAGCGAGATATCTGTTAGATATGTTAACAGTGTACAAAATATCAATATATTTTGAATCACATAAATTTACACAGAACAATACGCTAAATAATATTGTTATTCATCAGTAAGAAGTTAAAAAATATTTAAAAATTACACAATAAATTCGTCTTAATGTAATGGAAATGCGTATATTTTTTATGAAATCAGAATTCTAATACGAATAAAACTTTTCGAAACATTTCTCTTTTTCAGGATAAAGAAGTAGAGCCATTTTCTTAAACAGTATTTGTATGATGTGGCTAAAATGCTCGGAATGTTGGTTTCAAATGTAATTTTGAATAAAATAAAGTATGTTTTTTTTATATGTCTCTACTGTTTCGCGATGTAATGGGTAATTCTGACGATACTCCAAGAATAGAGGTTACAACAAGCCGAATCACAATGTATATGCAGAATCTGTACTTTATTATCGAGATAACTGTTATATATTTTAACAAAGTACAAGATATCGATATATTTATAATCACTTAAATTTACACGGAACAATACGGAAAACATTTTTGTTATTCATCAGTTAGACGTTGAAAAATATTTTAAATTGTCTGAAAAAAATCGTCCTAACGTAGCGAAATTGAGTAAATTTTTTATGTAATCAGAATCCTTTTACGAATAAAACTTTTCGTAATATTTTTCTTTACCGGATATAGAAGTAGAGCCATTTTCTTAAAAAGTATTTGTATGATGTGGATAATACGCTCGGAATGTTCGTTTAAAATGTAATTTAGAATAAAATAAAGTTTTTTTTTTAGATATCTCTACTGTTTTGCAATGTAATGCGTAATTGTGACGCTACCCTAAGCATAGAGGTTACAAATAGCCGAATCGCAATGTATTTGCAGAATCTGTACTTTATTAGCGAGATATCTGTTAGATATGTTAACAGTGTACAAGATATCAATATATTTTGAATCACATAAATTTACACACAACAATACGCTAAATAATATTGTTATTCATCAGTAAGAAGTTAAAAAATATTTAAAGTTTTCACAATAAATTCGTCTTATTGTAATGAAAATGCGTAAATTTTTTATGAAATCAGAATTCTTATACGAATAAAACTTTCCGAAACATTTCTCTTTTTCTGGATAAAGAAGTAGAGCCATTTTCTTAAACAATATTTGTATGATGTGGCAAAAATGCTCGGAATGTTCGTTTCAAATGTAATTTTGAATAAAATAAAGTATGTTTTTTTTATATGTCTCTACTGTTTTGCGATGTAATGGGTAATTCTGACGATACTCCGAAAATAGAGGTTACAACAAGCCGAATTACAATGTATATGCAGAATCTGTACTGTATTAGCGAGATATCAGTTAGATATTTTAACAGTGTACAAGATATCGATATATTTTTAATCACTTAAATTTACACGGAACAATACGGTAAACATTTTTGTTATTCATTAGTTAGACGTTGAAAAATATTTTAAATTGTCTGAAAAAAATCGTCCTAATGTAGCGAAATTGAGTAAATTTTTTATGTAATCAGAATTCTGATACGAATAAAACTTTTCGTAATATTTTTCTTTACCGGAAATAGAAGTAGAGCCATTTTCTTAAAAAGTATTTGTATGATGTGGCTAAAACGCTCGGAATGTTTGTTTAAAATGTAATTTAGAATAAAATAAAGTTTTTTTTTTTAGATATCTCTACAGTTTTCCGATGTAAAGCGTAATTATGACGATACTCTAACCCTAGAGGTTACAAATAGCCCAATCGCAATGTATATGCAGAATCTGTACTTTATTTGCGAGATATCTGTTAGATATGTTAACAGTGTACAAGATATCAATATATTTTGAATCACATAAATTTACACAGAACAATACGCTAAATAATTTTGGTATTCATCAGTAAGATGTTCAAAAATATTTAAAGTTTTCACAATAAATTCGTTTAAATGTAATGGAAATGCGTAAATTTTTATGAAATCAGAATTCTAATATGAATAAAACTTTTCGAAATATTTCTCTTTTTCAGGATAAGAATTAGAGCCATTTTCTTAAAAAGTATTTGTATGATGTGGCTAAGAAGCTCGGAATGTTTGTTTAAAATGTATTTTTGAATAAAATAAAGTTTTTTTTTAGATATCTCTACAGTTTTGCGATGTAAAGCGTAATTATGACGATACTCTAAGCCTAGAGGTTACAAATAGCCGAATCGCAATGTATATGCAGAATCTGTACTTTATTAGCGAGATATCTGTTAGATATGTTAACAGTGTACAAGATATCAATATATTTTGAATCACATAAATTTACACAGAACAATACGCTAAACAATTTTGGTATTCATCAGTAAGAAGTTCAAAAATATTTAAAGTTTTCACAATAAATTCGTTTAAATGTAATGGAAATGCGTAAATTTTTTATGAAATCAGAATTCTAATACGAATAAAACTTTTCGAAATATTTCTCTTTGTCAGGATTAGAAGTAGAGCCATTTTCTTAAAAAGTATTTGTATGATGTGGCTAAAAAGCTCGGAATTTTCGTTTCAAATGTAATTTTGAATAAAATAAAGTATGTTTTATTTATATGTCTCTATTGTTTTGCGATGTAATGGGTAATTCTGACGATCCTCCAAGAATAGAGGTTACAACAAGCCGAATCACAATGTATATGCAGAATCTGTACTGTATTAGCGTGATATCAGTTAGATATTTTAACAGTGTACAAGATATCGATATATTTTTCATCACATAAATTTACACTGAACAATACGGTAAATATTTTTATAACTCATCATTTAGACGTTGAAAAATATTTTTAATTTTTTAAAAAAATCGTCCAAAATTAGCGAAACTGTTTAAATTTGTTATGAAATCAGAATTCAGATACGTATAAAACTTTTCGAAATATTTTTCTTTATCGGAAATAGAAGTAGGGCCATTTTCTTAAAAAGTATTCGTATGATGTGGCTGAAAAGCTCGGAATGTTCGTTTCAAATGTAATTTTGAATAAAATAAAGTATGTTTTATTTATATGTCTCTACTGTTTTGCGATGTAATGCGTAATTCTGACGATACTCCAAGAATAGAGGTTACAACAAGCCGAATCACAATGTATATGCAGAATCTGTACTGTATTATCGAGATAACTGTTATATATTTTAACAAAGTACAAGATATCGATATATTTATAATCACTTAAATTTACACGGAACAATACGGAAAACATTTTTGTTATTCATCAGTTAGACGTTGAAAAATATTTTAAATTGTCTGAAAAAAATCGTCCTAATGTAGCGAAATTGAGTAAATTTTTTATGTAATCAGAATCCTTTTACGAATAAAACTTTTCGTAATATTTTTCTTTACCGGAAATAGAAGTAGAGCCATTTTCTTAAAAAGTATTTGTATGATGTGGCTAATACGCTCGGAATGTTTGTTTAAAATGTAATTTTGAATAAAATAAAGTATGTTTTTTTTAGATATCTGTACTGTTTTGCGATGTAATGCGTAATTGTTACGGTACCCTAAGCATAGAGGTTACAAACAGCCGAATCGCAATGTATATGCAGAATCTGTACTTTATTAGCGAGATATCTGTTAGATATGTTAACAGTGTACAAAATATCAATATATTTTGAATCACATAAATTTACACAGAACAATACGCTAAATAATTTTGGTATTCATCAGTAAGAAGTTCAAAAATATTTAAAGTTTTCACAATAAATTCGTTTAAATGTAAAGGAAATGCGTAAATTTTTTATGAAATCAGAATTCTAATACGAATAAAACTTTTCGAAATATTTCTCTTTTCCAGGATTAGAAGTAGAGCCATTTTCTTAAAAAGTATTTGTATGATGTGGCTAAAAAGCTCGGAATTTTCGTTTCAAATGTAATTTTGAATAAAATAAAGTATGTTTTATTTATATGTCTCTATTGTTTTGCGATGTAATGGGTAATTCTGACGATACTCCAAGAATAGAGGTTACAACAAGCCGAATCACAATGTATATGCAGAATCTGTACTGTATTAGCGTGATATCAGTTAGATATTTTAACAGTGTACAAGATATCGATATATTTTGCATTACATAAATTTACACTGAACAATACGGTAAATATTTTTATAACTCATCAGTTAGACGTTGAAAAATATTTTTAATTTTTTAAAAAAATCGTCCAAAAGTAGCGAAACTGTTTAAATTTGTTATGAAATCAGAATTCAGATACGTATAAAATTTTTCGAAATATTTTTCTTTATCGGAAATAGAAGTAGGGCCATTTTCGTAAAAAGTATTCGTATGATGTGGCTAATACGCTCGGAATGTTCGTTTAAAATGTAATTTAGAATAAAATAAAGTTTTTTTTTTTATATGTCTCTACTGTTTTGCGATGTAATGCGTAATTGTTACGCTACCCTAAGCATAGAGGTTACAAACAGCCGAATCGCAATGTATATGCAGAATCTGTACTTTATTAGCGAGATATCTGTTAGATATGTTAACAGTGTACAAAATATCAATATATTTTGAATCACATAAATTTACACAGAACAATACGCTAAATAATATTGTTATTCATCAGTAAGAAGTTAAAAAATATTTAAAAATTACACAATAAATTCGTCTTAATGTAATGGAAATGCGTATATTTTTTATAAAATCAGAATTCTAATACGAATAAAACTTTTCGAAACATTTCTCTTTTTCTGGATAAAGAAGTAGAGCCATTTTCTTAAACAGTATTTGTATGATGTGGCTAAAATGCTCGGAATGTTGGTTTCAAATGTAATTTTGAATAAAATAAAGTATGTTTTTTTTATATGTCTCTACTGTTTCGCGATGTAATGGGTAATTCTGACGATACTCCAAGAATAGAGGTTACAACAAGCCGAATCACAATGTATATGCAGAATCTGTACTTTATTATCGAGATAACTGTTATATATTTTAACAAAGTACAAGATATCGATATATTTATAATCACTTAAATTTACACGGAACAATACGGAAAACATTTTTGTTATTCATCAGTTAGACGTTGAAAAATATTTTAAATTGTCTGAAAAAAATCGTCCTAACGTAGCGAAATTGAGTAAATTTTTTATGTAATCAGAATCCTTTTACGAATAAAACTTTTCGTAATATTTTTCTTTACCGGATATAGAAGTAGAGCCATTTTCTTAAAAAGTATTTGTATGATGTGGATAATACGCTCGGAATGTTCGTTTAAAATGTAATTTAGAATAAAATAAAGTTTTTTTTTTTAGATATCTCTACTGTTTTGCAATGTAATGCGTAATTGTGACGCTACCCTAAGCATAGAGGTTACAAATAGCCGAATCGCAATGTATTTGCAGAATCTGTACTTTATTAGCGAGATATCTGTTAGATATGTTAACAGTGTACAAGATATCAATATTTTTTGAATCACATAAATTTACACACAACAATACGCTAAATAATATTGTTATTCATCAGTAAGAAGTTAAAAAATATTTAAAGTTTTCACAATAAATTCGTCTTAATGTAATGAAAATGCGTAAATTTTTTATGAAATCAGAATTCTTATACGAATAAAACTTTCCGAAACATTTCTCTTTTTCTGGATAAAGAAGTAGAGCCATTTTCTTAAACAATATTTGTATGATGTGGCAAAAATGCTCGGAATGTTCGTTTCAAATGTAATTTTGAATAAAATAAAGTATGTTTTTTTTATATGTCTCTACTGTTTTGCGATGTAATGGGTAATTCTGACGATACTCCGAAAATAGAGGTTACAACAAGCCGAATTACAATGTATATGCAGAATCTGTACTGTATTAGCGAGATATCAGTTAGATATTTTAACAGTGTACAAGATATCGATATATTTATAATCACTTAAATTTACACGGAACAATACGGTAAACATTTTTGTTATTCATTAGTTAGACGTTGAAAAATATTTTAAATTGTCTGAAAAAAATCGTCCTAATGTAGCGAAATTGAGTAAATTTTTTATGTAATCAGAATTCTGATACGAATAAAACTTTTCGTAATATTTTTCTTTACCGGAAATAGAAGTAAAGCCATTTTCTTAAAAAGAATTTGTATGATGTGGCTAAAACGCTCGGAATGTTTGTTTAAAATGTAATTTAGAATAAAATAAAGTTTTTTTTTTTAGATATCTCTACAGTTTTCCGATGTAAAGCGTAATTATGACGATACTCTAACCCTAGAGGTTACAAATAGCCCAATCGCAATGTATATGCAGAATCTGTACTTTATTTGCGAGATATCTGTTAGATATGTTAACAGTGTACAAGATATCAATATATTTTGAATCACATAAATTTACACAGAACAATACGCTAAATAATTTTGGTATTCATCAGTAAGATGTTCAAAAATATTTAAAGTTTTCACAATAAATTCGTTTAAATGTAATGGAAATGCGTAATTTTTTTATGAAATCAGAATTCTAATATGAATAAAACTTTTCGAAATATTTCTCTTTTTCAGGATAAGAATTAGAGCCATTTTCTTAAAAAGTATTTGTATGATGTGGCTAAGAAGCTCGGAATGTTTGTTTAAAATGTATTTTTGAATAAAATAAAGTTTTTTTTTTAGATATCTCTACAGTTTTGCGATGTAAAGCGTAATTATGACGATACTCTAAGCCTAGAGGTTACAAATAGCCGAATCGCAATGTATATGCAGAATCTGTACTTTATTAGCGAGATATCTGTTAGATATGTTAACAGTGTACAAGATATCAATATATTTTGAATCACATAAATTTACACAGAACAATACGCTAAACAATTTTGGTATTCATCAGTAAGAAGTTCAAAAATATTTAAAGTTTTCACAATAAATTCGTTTAAATGTAATGGAAATGCGTAAATTTTTTATGAAATCAGAATTCTAATACGAATAAAACTTTTCGAAATATTTCTCTTTTTCAGGATTAGAAGTAGAGCCATTTTCTTAAAAAGTATTTGTATGATGTGGCTAAAAAGCTCGTAATTTTCGTTTCAAATGTAATTTTGAATAAAATAAAGTATGTTTTATTTATATGTCTCTATTGTTTTGCGATGTAATGGGTAATTCTGACGATACTCCAAGAATAGAGGTTACAACAAGCCGAATCACAATGTATATGCAGAATCTGTACTGTATTAGCGTGATATCAGTTAGATATTTTAACAGTGTACAAGATATCGATATATTTTGCATCACATAAATTTACACTGAACAATACGGTAAATATTTTTATAACTCATCATTTAGACGTTGAAAAATATTTTTAATTTTTTAAAAAAATCGTCCAAAATTAGCGAAACCGTTTAAATTTGTTATGAAATCAGAATTCAGATACGTATAAAACTTTTCGAAATATTTTTCTTTATCGGAAATAGAAGTAGGGCCATTTTCGTAAAAAGTATTCGTATGATGTGGCTGAAAAGCTCGGAATGTTTGTTTCAAATGTAATTTTGAATAAAATAAAGTATGTTTTATTTATATGTCTCTACTGTTTTGCGATGTAATGCGTAATTCTGACGATACTCCAAGAATAGAGGTTACAAATAGCCGAATCACAATTTATATGCAGAATCTGTACTGTATTAGCGAGATATCAGTTAGATATTTTAACAGTGTACAAGATATCGATATATTTTGAATCACATTAATTTAGTCGGAACAATACGATAATTATTTTTATTACTCATCAGTTAGACGTTTAAAAATATTTTAAATTTTTTAATAAAATCGTCCAAATGTAGCGAAACTGTTTAAATTTGTTATGAAATCAGAATTCTGATACGTATAAAACTTTTTGAAATATTTTTCTTTATCGGAAACTGAAGTAGAGCCATTTTTTTTAAAAGTATTCGTATGATGTGGCTGAAAAGCTCGTAATGTTTGTTTAAAATGTAATTTTGAATAAAATAAAGTATGTTTTTTTTAGATTTCTCTACTGTTTTGCGATGTAATGCGTAATTGTTACGCTACCCTAAGCATAGAGGTTACATACAGCCGAATCGCAATGTATATGCAGAATCTGTACTTTATTAGCGAGATATCTGTTAGATATGTTAACAGTGTACAAAATATCAATATATTTTGAATCACATAAATTTACACAGAACAATACGCTAAATAATTTTGGTATTCATCAGTAAGAAGTTCAAAAATATTTAAAGTTTTCACAATAAATTCGTTTAAATGTAAAGGAAATGCGTAAATTTTTTATGAAATCAGAATTCTAATACGAATAAAACTTTTCGAAATATTTCTCTTTTTCAGGATTAGAAGTAGAGCCATTTTCTTAAAAAGTATTTGTATGATGTGGCTAAAAAGCTCGGAATTTTCGTTTCAAATGTAATTTTGAATAAAATAAAGTATGTTTTATTTATATGTCTCTATTGTTTTGCGATGTAATGGGTAATTCTGACGATACTCCAAGAATAGAGGTTACAACAAGCCGAATCACAATGTATATGCAGAATCTGTACTGTATTAGCGTGATATCAGTTAGATATTTTAACAGTGTACAAGATATCGATATATTTTGCATCACATAAATTTACACTGAACAATACGGTAAATATTTTTATAACTCATCAGTTAGACGTTGAAAAATATTTTTAGTTTTTTAAAAAAATCGTCCAAAAGTAGCGAAACTGTTTAAATTTGTTATGAAATCAGAATTCAGATACGTATAAAACTTTTCGAAATATTTTTCTTTATCGGAAATAGAAGTAGGGCCATTTTCGTAAAAAGTATTCGTATGATGTGGCTGAAAAGCTCGGAATGTTCGTATCAAATGTAATTTTGAATAAAATAAAGTATGTTTTATTTATATGTCTCTACTGTTTTGCGATGTAATGCGTAATTCTGACGATACTCCAAGAATAGAGGTTACAACAAGCCGAATCACAATGTATATGCAGAATCTGTACTGTATTATCGAGATAACTGTTATATATTTTAACAAAGTACAAGATATCGATATATTTATAATCACTTAAATTTACACGGAACAATACGGAAAACATTTTTGTTATTCATCAGTTAGACGTTGAAAAATATTTTAAATTGTCTGAAAAAAATCGTCCTAATGTAGCGAAATTGAGTAAATTTTTTATGTAATCAGAATCCTTTTACGAATAAAACTTTTCGTAATATTTTTCTTTACCGGAAATAGAAGTAGACCCATTTTCTTAAAAAGTATTTGTATGATGTGGCTAATACGCTCGGAATGTTCGTTTAAAATGTAATTTAGAATAAAATAAAGTTTTTTTTTTATATGTCTCTACTGTTTTGCGATGTAATGCGTAATTGTTACGCTACCCTAAGCATAGAGGTTACAAACAGCCGAATCGCAATGTATATGCAGAATCTGTACTTTATTAGCGAGATATCTGTTAGATATGTTAACAGTGTACAAAATATCAATATATTTTGAATCACATAAATTTACACAGAACAATACGCTAAATAATTTTGGTATTCATCAGTAAGAAGTTCAAAAATATTTAAAGTTTTCACAATAAATTCGTTTAAATGTAAAGGAAATGCGTAAATTTTTTATGAAATCAGAATTCTAATACGAATAAAACTTTTCGAAATATTTCTCTTTTCCAGGATTAGAAGTAGAGCCATTTTCTTAAAAAGTATTTGTATGATGTGGCTAAAAAGCTCGGAATTTTCGTTTCAAATGTAATTTTGAATAAAATAAAGTATGTTTTATTTATATGTCTCTATTGTTTTGCGATGTAATGGGTAATTCTGACGATACTCCAAGAATAGAGGTTACAACAAGCCGAATCACAATGTATATGCAGAATCTGTACTGTATTAGCGTGATATCAGTTAGATATTTTAACAGTGTTCAAGATATCGATATATTTTGCATTACATAAATTTACACTGAACAATACGGTAAATATTTTTATAACTCATCAGTTAGACGTTGAAAAATATTTTTAATTTTTTAAAATAATCGTCCAAAAGTAGCGAAACTGTTTAAATTTGTTATGAAATCAGAATTCAGATACGTATAAAATTTTTCGAAATATTTTTCTTTATCGGAAATAGAAGTAGGGCCATTTTCGTAAAAAGTATTCGTATGATGTGGCTAATACGCTCGGAATGTTCGTTTAAAATGTAATTTAGAATAAAATAAAGTTTTTTTTTTATATGTCTCTACTGTTTTGCGATGTAATGCGTAATTGTTACGCTACCCTAAGCATAGAGGTTACAAACAGCCGAATCGCAATGTATATGCAGAATCTGTACTTTATTAGCGAGATATCTGTTAGATATGTTAACAGTGTACAAAATATCAATATATTTTGAATCACATAAATTTACACAGAACAATACGCTAAATAATTTTGGTATTCATCAGTAAGAAGTTCAAAAATATTTAAAGTTTTCACAATAAATTCGTCTTAATGTAATGGAAATGCGTAAATTTTTTATGAAATCAGAATCCTAATACGAATAAAACTTTTCGAAATATTTCTCTTTTCCAAGATTAGAAGAAGAGCCATTTTCTTAAAAAGTATTTGTATGATGTGGCTAATACGCTCGGAATGTTTGTTTAAAATGTAATTTTGAATAAAATAAAGTATGTTTTTTTTAGATATCTCTACTGTTTTGCGATGTAATGCGTAATTGTTACGCTACCCTAAGCATAGAGGTTACAAACAGCCGAATCGCAATGTATATGCAGAATCTGTACTTTATTAGCGAGATATCTGTTAGATATGTTAACAGTGTACAAAATATCAATATATTTTGAATCACATAAATTTACACAGAACAATACGCTAAATAATTTTGGTATTCATCAGTAAGAAGTTCAAAAATATTTAAAGTTTTCACAATAAATTCGTTTAAATGTAAAGGAAATGCGTAAATTTTTTATGAAATCAGAATTCTAATACGAATAAAACTTTTCGAAATATTTCTCTTTTTCAGGATTAGAAGTAGAGCCATTTTCTTAAAAAGTATTTGTATGATGTGGCTAAAAAGCTCGGAATTTTCGTTTCGAATGTAATTTTGAATAAAATAAAGTATGTTTTATTTATATGTCTCTATTGTTTTGCGATGTAATGGGTAATTCTGACGATACTCCAAGAATAGAGGTTACAACAAGCCGAATCACAATGTATATGCAGAATCTGTACTGTATTAGCGTGATATCAGTTAGATATTTTAACAGTGTACAAGATATCGATATATTTTGCATCACATAAATTTACACTGAACAATACGGTAAATATTTTTATAACTCATCATTTAGACGTTGAAAAATATTTTTAATTTTTTACAAAAATCGTCCAAAATTAGCGAAACTGTTTAAATTTGTTATGAAATCAGAATTCAGATACGTATAAAACTTTTCGAAATATTTTTCTTTATCGGAAATAGAAGTAGGGCCATTTTCGTAAAAAGTATTCGTATGATGTGGCTGAAAAGCTCGGAATGTTCGTTTCAAATGTAATTTTGAATAAAATAAAGTATGTTTTATTTATATGTCTCTACTGTTTTGCGATGTAATGCGTAATTCTGACGATACTCCAAGAATAGAGGTTACAAATAGCCGAATCACAATTTATATGCAGAATCTGTACTGTATTAGCGAGATATCAGTTAGATATTTTAACAGTGTACAAGATATCGATATATTTTGAATCACATAAATTTACACGGAACAATACGATAATTATTTTTATTACTCATCAGTTAGACGTTTAAAAATATTTTAAATTTTTTAATAAAATCGTCCAAATGTAGCGAAACTGTTTAAATTTGTTATGAAATCAGAATTCTGATACGTATAAAACTTTTTGAAATATTTTTCTTTATCGGAAACTGAAGTAGAGCCATTTTTTTTAAAAGTATTCGTATGATGTGGCTGAAAAGCTCGTAATGTTTGTTTAAAATGTAATTTTGAATAAAATAAAGTATGTTTTTTTTATATGTCTCTACTGTTTTGCGATGTAATGCGTAATTGTTACGCTACCCTAAGCATAGAGGTTACATACAGCCGAATCGCAATGTATATGCAGAATCTGTACTTTATTAGCGAGATATCTGTTAGATATGTTAACAGTGTACAAAATATCAATATATTTTGAATCACATAAATTTACACAGAACAATACGCTAAATAATTTTGGTATTCATCAGTAAGAAGTTCAAAAATATTTAAAGTTTTCACAATAAATTCGTTTAAAAGTAAAGGAAATGCGTAAATTTTTTATGAAATCAGAATTCTAATACGAATAAAACTTTTCGAAATATTTCTCTTTTTCAGGATTAGAAGTAGAGCCATTTTCTTAAAAAGTATTTGTATGATGTGGCTAAAAAGCTCGGAATTTTCGTTTCAAATGTAATTTTGAATAAAATAAAGTATGTTTTATTTATATGTCTCTATTGTTTTGCGATGTAATGGGTAATTCTGACGATACTCCAAGAATAGAGGTTACAACAAGCCGAATCACAATGTATATGCAGAATCTGTACTGTATTAGCGTGATATCAGTTAGATATTTTAACAGTGTACAAGATATCGATATATTTTGCATCACATAAATTTACACTGAACAATACGGTAAATATTTTTATAACTCATCAGTTAGACGTTGAAAAATATTTTTAGTTTTTTAAAAAAATCGTCCAAAAGTAGCGAAACTGTTTAAATTTGTTATGAAATCAGAATTCAGATACGTATAAAACTTTTCGAAATATTTTTCTTTATCGGAAATAGAAGTAGGGCCATTTTCGTAAAAAGTATTCGTATGATGTGGCTGAAAAGCTCGGAATGTTCGTATCAAATGTAATTTTGAATAAAATAAAGTATGTTTTATTTATATGTCTCTACTGTTTTGCGATGTAATGCGTAATTCTGACGATACTCCAAGAATAGAGGTTACAACAAGCCGAATCACAATGTATATGCAGAATCTGTACTGTATTATCGAGATAACTGTTATATATTTTAACAAAGTACAAGATATCGATATATTTATAATCACTTAAATTTACACGGAACAATACGGAAAACATTTTTGTTATTCATCAGTTAGACGTTGAAAAATATTTTAAATTGTCTGAAAAAAATCGTCCAAATGTAGCGAAATTGAGTAAATTTTTTATGTAATCAGAATCCTTTTACGAATAAAACTTTTCGTAATATTTTTCTTTACCGGAAATAGAAGTAGAGCCATTTTCTTAAAAAGTATTTGTATGATGTGGCTAATACGCTCGGAATGTTTGTTTAAAATGTAATTTAGAATAAAATAAAGTATGTTTTTTTTAGATATCTCTACTGTTTTGCGATGTAATGCGTAATTGTTACGCTACCCTAAGCATAGAGGTTACAAACAGCCGAATCGCAATGTATATGCAGAATCTGTACTTTATTAGCGAGATATCTGTTAGATATGTTAACAGTGTACAAAATATCAATATATTTTGAATCACATAAATTTACACAGAACAATACGCTAAATAATTTTGGTATTCATCAGTAAGAAGTTCAAAAATATTTAAAGTTTTCACAATAAATTCGTTTAAATGTAAAGGAAATGCGTAAATTTTTTATGAAATCAGAATTCTAATACGAATAAAACTTTTCGAAATATTTCTCTTTTCCAGGATTAGAAGTAGAGCCATTTTCTTAAAAAGTATTTGTATGATGTGGCTAAAAAGCTCGGAATTTTCGTTTCAAATGTAATTTTGAATAAAATAAAGTATGTTTTATTTATATGTCTCTATTGTTTTGCGATGTAATGGGTAATTCTGACGATACTCCAAGAATAGAGGTTACAACAAGCCGAATCACAATGTATATGCAGAATCTGTACTGTATTAGCGTGATATCAGTTAGATATTTTAACAGTGTACAAGATATCGATATATTTTGCATTACATAAATTTACACTGAACAATACGGTAAATATTTTTATAACTCATCAGTTAGACGTTGAAAAATATTTTTAATTTTTTAAAAAAATCGTCCAAAAGTAGCGAAACTGTTTAAATTTGTTATGAAATCAGAATTCAGATACGTATAAAATTTTTCGAAATATTTTTCTTTATCGGAAATAGAAGTAGGGCCATTTTCGTAAAAAGTATTCGTATGATGTGGCTAATACGCTCGGAATGTTCGTTTAAAATGTAATTTAGAATAAAATAAAGTTTTTTTTTTTATATGTCTCTACTGTTTTGCGATGTAATGCGTAATTGTTACGCTACCCTAAGCATAGAGGTTACAAACAGCCGAATCGCAATGTATATGCAGAATCTGTACTTTATTAGCGAGATATCTGTTAGATATGTTAACAGTGTACAAAATATCAATATATTTTGAATCACATAAATTTACACAGAACAATACGCTAAATAATTTTGGTATTCATCAGTAAGAAGTTCAAAAATATTTAAAGTTTTCACAATAAATTCGTCTTAATGTAATGGAAATGCGTAAATTTTTTATGAAATCAGAATTCTAATACGAATAAAACTTTTCGAAATATTTCTCTTTTCCAAGATTAGAAGTAGAGCCATTTTCTTAAAAAGTATTTGTATGATGTGGCTAATACGCTCGGAATGTTTGTTTAAAATGTAATTTTGAATAAAATAAAGTATGTTTTTTTTATATGTCTCTACTGTTTCGCGATGTAATGGGTAATTCTGACGATACTCCAAGAATAGAGGTTACAACAAGCCGAATCACAATGTATATGCAGAATCTGTACTGTATTATCGAGATAACTGTTATATATTTTAACAAAGTACAAGATATCGATATATTTATAATCACTTAAATTTACACGGAACAATACGGAAAACATTTTTGTTATTCATCAGTTAGACGTTGAAAAATATTTTAAATTGTCTGAAAAAAATCGTCCTAATGTAGCGAAATTGAGTAAATTTTTTATGTAATCAGAATCCTTTTACGAATAAAACTTTTCGTAATATTTTTCTTTACCGGAAATAGAAGTAGAGCCATTTTCTTAAAAAGTATTTGTATGATGTGGCTAATACGCTTGGAATTTTCGTTTCAAATGTAATTTTGAATAAAATAAAGTTTTTTTTTTTTAGATATCTCTACTGTTTTGCGATGTAATGCGTAATTGTTACGCTACCCTAAGCATAGAGGTTACAAACAGCCGAATCGCAATGTATATGCAGAATCTGTACTTTATTAGCGAGATATCTGTTGGATATGTTAACAGTGTACAAAATATCAATATATTTTGAATCACATAAATTTACACAGAACAATACGCTAAATAATTTTGGTATTCATCAGTAAGAAGTTCAAAAATATTTAAAGTTTTCACAATAAATTCGTTTAAATGTAAAGGAAATGCGTAAATTTTTTATGAAATCAGAATTCTAATACGAATAAAACTTTTCGAAATATTTCTCTTTTTCAGGATTAGAAGTAGAGCCATTTTCTTAAAAAGTATTTGTATGATGTGGCTAAAAAGCTCGGAATTTTCGTTTCAAATGTAATTTTGAATAAAATAAAGTATGTTTTTTTTATATGTCTCTACTGTTTTGCGATGTAATGCGTAATTGTTACGCTACCCTAAGCATAGAGGTTACAAACAGCCGAATCGCAATGTATATGCAGAATCTGTACTTTATTAGCGAGATATCTGTTGGATATGTTAACAGTGTACAAAATATCAATATATTTTGAATCACATAAATTTACACACAACAATACGCTAAATAATATTGTTATTCATCAGTAAGAAGTTAAAAAATATTTAAAGTTTACACAATAAATTCGTCTTAATGTAATGGAAATGCGTATATTTTTTATGAAATCAGAATTCTAATACGAATAAAACTTTTCGAAACATTTCTCTTTTTCAGGATAAAGAAGTAGAGCCATTTTCTTAAACAGTATTTGTATGATGTGGCTAAAATGCTCGGAATGTTCGTTTCAAATGTAATTTTGAATAAAATAAAGTATGTTTTTTTTATATGTCTCTACTGTTTCGCGATGTAATGGGTAATTCTGACGATACTCCAAGAATAGAGGTTACAACAAGCCGAATCACAATGTATATGCAGAATC
This sequence comes from Zhengitettix transpicula, assembly GCA_037074705.1. Classification (NCBI taxonomy): domain Eukaryota; kingdom Metazoa; phylum Arthropoda; class Insecta; order Orthoptera; family Tetrigidae; genus Zhengitettix; species Zhengitettix transpicula. The sequence goes on along the minus strand of JAYJMR010000060.1, from coordinate 115,112 downwards.
TGTACTGTATTATCGAGATAACTCTTATATATTTTAACAAAGTACAAGATATCGATCTATTTATAATCACTTAAATTTACACGGAACAATACGGAAAACATTTTTGTTATTCATCAGTTAGACGTTGAAAAATATTTTAAATTGTCTGAAAAAAATCGTCCTAATGTAGCGAAATTGAGTAAATTTTTTATGTAATCAGAATCCTTTTACGAGTAAAACTTTTCGTAATATTTTTCTTTACCGGAAATAGAAGTAGAGCCATTTTCTTAAAAAGTATTTGTATGATGTGGCTAATACGCTCGGAATGTTCGTTTAAAATGTAATTTAGAATAAAATAAAGTTTTTTTTTTATATGTCTCTACTGTTTTGCGATGTAATGCGTAATTGTTACGCTACCCTAAGCATAGAGGTTACAAACAGCCGAATCGCAATGTATTTGCAGAATCTGTACATTATTAGCGAGATATCTGTTAGATATGTTAACAGTGTACAAGATATCAATATATTTTGAATCACATAAATTTACACACAACAATACGCTAAATAATATTGTTATTCATCAGTAAGAAGTTAAAAAATATTTAAAGTTTTCACAATAAATTCGTTTAAATGTAAAGGAAATGCGTAAATTTTTTATGAAATCAGAATTCTAATACGAATAAAACTTTTCGAAATATTTCTCTTTTTTAGGATTAGAAGTAGAGCCATTTTCTTAAAAAGTATTTGTATGATGTGGCTAAAAAGCTCGGAATTTTCGTTTCAAATGTAATTTTGAATAAAATAAAGTATGTTTTTTTTAGATATCTCTACTGTTTTGCGATGTAATGCGTAATTGTTACGCTACCCTAAGCATAGAGGTTACAAACAGCCGAATCGCAATGTATATGCAGAATCTGTACTTTATTAGCGAGATATCTGTTGGATATGTTAACAGTGTACAAAATATCAATATATTTTGAATCACATAAATTTACACAGAACAATACGCTAAATAATTTTGGTATTCATCAGTAAGAAGTTCAAAAATATTTAAAGTTTTCACAATAAATTCGTTTAAATGTAAAGGAAATGCGTAAATTTTTTATGAAATCAGAATTCTAATACGAATAAAACTTTTCGAAATATTTCTCTTTTTCAGGATTAGAAGTAGAGCCATTTTCTTAAAAAGTATTTGTATGATGTGGCTAAAAAGCTCGGAATTTTCGTTTCAAATGTAATTTTGAATAAAATAAAGTATGTTTTATTTATATGTCTCTATTGTTTTGAGATGTAATGGGTAATTCTGACGATACTCCAAGAATAGAGGTTACAACAAGCCGAATCACAATGTATATGCAGAATCTGTACTGTATTAGCGTGATATCAGTTAGATATTTTAACAGTGTACACGATATCGATATATTTTGCATCACATAAATTTACACTGAACAATACGGTAAATATTTTTATAACTCATCAGTTAGACGTTGAAAAATATTTTTAATTTTTTAAAAAAATCGTCCAAAAGTAGCGAAACTGTTTAAATTTGTTATGAAATCAGAATTCAGATACGTATAAAACTTTTCGAAATATTTTTCTTTATCGGAAATAGAAGTAGGGCCATTTTCGTAAAAAGTATTCGTATGATGTGGCTGAAAAGCTCGGAATGTTCGTTTAAAATGTAATTTTGAATAAAATAAAGTAGGTTTTATTTATATGTCTCTACTGTTTTGCGATGTAATGCGTAATTCTGACGAAACTCTAAGAATAGAGGTTACAACAAGCCGAATTACAATGTATATGCAGAATCTGTACTGTATTAGCGAGATATCAGTTAGATATTTTAACAGTGTACAAGATATCGATATATTTATAATCACTTAAATTTACACGGAACAATACGGTAAACATTTTTGTTATTCATTAGTTAGACGTTGAAAAATATTTTAAATTGTCTGAAAAAAATCGTCCAAATGTAGCGAAATTGAGTAAATTTTTTATGAAATCAGAATTCTAATATGAATAAAACTTTTCGAAATATTTCTCTTTTTCAGGATTAGAATTAGAGCCATTTTCTTAAACAGTATTTGTATAATGTGGCTAAAATGCTCGGAATGTTGGTTTCAAATGTAATTTTGAATAAAATAAAGTATGTTTTTTTTATATGTCTCTACTGTTTCGCGATGTAATGGGTAATTCTGACGATACTCCAAGAATAGAGGTTACAACAAGCCGAATCACAATGTATATGCAGAATCTGTACTGTATTATCGAGATAACTGTTATATATTTTAACAAAGTACAAGATATCGATATATTTATAATAACTTAAATTTACACGGAACAATACGGTAAACATTTTTGTTATTCATCAGTTAGACGTTGAAAAATATTTTAAATTGTCTGAAAAAAATCGTCCTAATGTAGCGAAATTCAGTAAATTTTTTATGTAATCAGAATCCTTTTACGAATAAAACTTTTCGTAATATTTTTCTTTACCGGAAATCGAAGTAGAGCCATTTTCTTAAAAAGTATTTGTATGATGTGGCTAATACGCTCGGAATGTTTGTTTCAAATGTAATTTAGAATAAAATAAAGTTTGTTTTTTTAGATATCTCTACTGTTTTGCAATGTAATGCGTAATTGTGACGCTACCCTAAGCATAGAGGTTACAAATAGCCGAATCGCAATGTATTTGCAGAATCTGTACTTTATTAGCGAGATATCTGTTAGATATGTTAACAGTGTACAAGATATCAATATATTTTGAATCACATAAATTTACACACAACAATACGCTAAATAATATTGTTATTCATCAGTAAGAAGTTAAAAAATATTTAAAGTTTTCACAATAAATTCGTCTTAATGTAATGAAAATGCGTAAATTTTTTATGAAATCAGAATTCTTATACGAATAAAACTTTCCGAAACATTTCTCTTTTTCAGGATAAAGAAGTAGAGCCATTTTCTTAAACAGCATTTGTATGATGTGGCTAAAATGCTCGGAATGTTCGTTTCAAATGTAATTTTGAATAAAATAAAGTATGTTTTTTTATATGTCTCTACTGTTTTGCGATGTAATGGGTAATTCTGACGATACTCCAATAATAGAGGTTACAACAAGCCGAATTACAATGTATATGCAGAATCTGTACTGTATTAGCGAGATATCAGTTAGATATTTTAACAGTGTACAAGATATCGATATATTTATAATCACTTAAATTTACACGGAACAATACGGTAAACATTTTTGTTATTCATTAGTTAGACGTTGAAAAATATTTTAAATTGTCTGAAAAAAATCGTCCTAATGTAGCGAAATTGAGTAAATTTTTTATGTAATCAGAATTCTGATACGAATAAAACTTTTCGTAATATTTTTCTTTACCGGAAATTGAAGTAGAGCCATTTTCTTAAAAAGTATTTGTATGATGTGGCTAAAACGCTCGGAATGTTTGTTTAAAATGTAATATAGAATAAAATAAAGTTTTTTTTTTTAGATATCTCTACAGTTTTCCGATGTAAAGCGTAATTATGACGATACTCTAACCCTAGAGGTTACAAATAGCCCAATCGCAATGTATATGCAGAATCTGTACTTTATTTGCGAGATATCTGTTAGATATGTTAACAGTGTACAAGATATCAATATATTTTGAATCACATAAATTTACACAGAACAATACGCTAAATAATTTTGGTATTCATCAGTAAGAAGTTCAAAAATATTTAAAGTTTTCACAATAAATTCGTTTAAATGTAATGGAAATGCGTAATTTTTTTATGAAATCAGAATTCTAATATGAATAAAACTTTTCGAAATATTTCTCTTTTTCAGGATTAGAATTAGAGCCATTTTCTTAAAAAGTATTTGTATGATGTGGCTAAGAAGCTCGGAATGTTTGTTTCAAATGTAATTTTGAATAAAATAAAGTATGTTTTATTTATATGTCTCTACTGTCTTGCGATGTAATGCGTAATTCCGACGATACTCCAAGAATAGAGGTTACAACAAGCCGAATCACAATGTATATGCAGAATCTGTACCGTATTAGCGAGATATCAGTTAGATATTTTAACAGTGTACAAGATATCGATATATTTTGCATCACAGAAATTTACACTGAACAATACGGTAAATATTTTTATAACTCATCAATTAGACGTTGAAAAATATTTTTAATTTTTTAAAAAAATCGTCCAAATGTAGCGAAACTGTATAAATTTGTTATGAAATCAGAATTCAGATACGTATAAAACTTTGTGAAATATTTTTCTTTATCGGAAATAGAAGTAGGGCCATTTTTTAAAAAGTATTCGTATGATGTGGCTGAAAAGCTCGGAATGTTTGTTTAAAATGTAATTTTGAATAAAATAAAGTAGGTTTTATTTATATGTCTCTACTGTTTTGCGATGTAATGCGTAATTCTGACGAAACTCTAAGAATAGAGGTTACAACAAGCCGAATTACAATGTATATGCAGAATCTGTACTGTATTAGCGAGATATCAGTTAGATATTTTAACAGTGTACAAGATATCGATATATTTATAATCACTTAAATTTACACGGAACAATACGGTAAACATTTTTGTTATTCATTAGTTAGACGTTGAAAAATATTTTAAATTGTCTGAAAAAAATCGTCCTAATGTAGCGAAATTGAGTAAATTTTTTATGAAATCAGAATTCTAATATGAATAAAACTTTTCGAAATATTTCTCTTTTTCAGGATTAGAATTACAGCCATTTTCTTAAACAGTATTTGTATAATGTGGCTAAAATGCTCGGAATGTTGGTTTCAAATGTAATTTTGAATAAAATAAAGTATGTTTTTTTTATATGTCTCTACTGTTTCGCGATGTAATGGGTAATTCTGACGATACTCCAAGAATAGAGGTTACAACAAGCCGAATCACAATGTATATGCAGAATCTGTACTGTATTATCGAGATAACTGTTATATATTTTAACAAAGTACAAGATATCAATATATTTATAATAACTTAAATTTACACGGAACAATACGGTAAACATTTTTGTTATTCATCAGTTAGACGTTGAAAAATATTTTAAATTGTCTGAAAAAAATCGTCCTAATGTAGCGAAATTCAGTAAATTTTTTATGTAATCAGAATCCTTTTACGAATAAAACTTTTCGTAATATTTTTCTTTACCGGAAATCGAAGTAGAGCCATTTTCTTAAAAAGTATTTGTATGATGTGGCTAATACGCTCGGAATGTTTGTTTCAAATGTAATTTAGAATAAAATAAAGTTTGTTTTTTTAGATATCTCTACTGTTTTGCAATGTAATGCGTAATTGTGACGCTACCCTAAGCATAGAGGTTACAAATAGCCGAATCGCAATGTATTTGCAGAATCTGTACTTTATTAGCGAGATATCTGTTAGATATGTTAACAGTGTACAAGATATCAATATATTTTGAATCACATAAATTTACACACAACAATACGCTAAATAATATTGTTATTCATCAGTAAGAAGTTAAAAAATATTTAAAGTTTTCACAATAAATTCGTCTTAATGTAATGAAAATGCGTAAATTTTTTATGAAATCAGAATTCTTATACGAATAAAACTTTCCGAAACATTTCTCTTTTTCAGGATAAAGAAGTAGAGCCATTTTCTTAAACAGCATTTGTATGATGTGGCCAAAATGCTCGGAATGTTCGTTTCAAATGTAATTTTGAATAAAATAAAGTATGTTTTTTTATATGTCTCTACTGTTTTGCGATGTAATGGGTAATTCTGACGATACTCCAATAATAGAGGTTACAACAAGCCGAATTACAATGTATATGCAGAATCTGTACTGTATTAGCGAGATATCAGTTAGATATTTTAACAGTGTACAAGATATCGATATATTTATAATCACTTAAATTTACACGGAACAATACGGTAAACATTTTTGTTATTCATTAGTTAGACGTTGAAAAATATTTTAAATTGTCTGAAAAAAATCGTCCTAATGTAGCGAAATTGAGTAAATTTTTTATGTAATCAGAATTCTGATACGAATAAAACTTTTCGTAATATTTTTCTTTACCGGAAATTGAAGTAGAGCCATTTTCTTAAAAAGTATTTGTATGATGTGGCTAAAACGCTCGGAATGTTTGTTTAAAATGTAATTTAGAATAAAATAAAGTTTTTTTTTTTAGATATCTCTACAGTTTTCCGATGTAAAGCGTAATTATGACGATACTCTAACCCTAGAGGTTACAAATAGCCCAATCGCAATGTATATGCAGAATCTGTACTTTATTTGCGAGATATCTGTTAGATATGTTAACAGTGTACAAGATATCAATATATTTTGAATCACATAAATTTACACAGAACAATACGCTAAATAATTTTGGTATTCATCAGTAAGAAGTTCAAAAATATTTAAAGTTTTCACAATAAATTCGTTTAAATGTAATGGAAATGCGTAATTTTTTTATGAAATCAGAATTCCAATATGAATAAAACTTTTCGAAATATTTCTCTTTTTCAGGATTAGAATTAGAGCCATTTTCTTAAAAAGTATTTGTATGATGTGGCTAAGAAGCTCGGAATGTTTGTTTCAAATGTAATTTTGAATAAAATAAAGTATGTTTTATTTATATGTCTCTACTGTCTTGCGATGTAATGCGTAATTCCGACGATACTCCAAGAATAGAGGTTACAACAAGCCGAATCACAATGTATATGCAGAATCTGTACCGTATTAGCGAGATATCAGTTAGATATTTTAACAGTGTACAAGATATCGATATATTTTGCATCACAGAAATTTACACTGAACAATACGGTAAATATTTTTATAACTCATCAATTAGACGTTGAAAAATATTTTTAATTTTTTAAAAAAATCGTCCAAATGTAGCGAAACTGTATAAATTTGTTATGAAATCAGAATTCAGATACGTATAAAACTTTGTGAAATATTTTTCTTTATCGGAAATAGAAGTAGGGCCATTTTTTAAAAAGTATTCGTATGATGTGGCTGAAAAGCTCGGAATGTTTGTTTCAAATGTAATTTTGAATAAAATAAAGTATGTTTTATTTATATGTCTCTACTGTTTTGCGATGTAATGCGTAATTCTGACGATACTCCAAGAATAGAGGTTACAACAAGCCGAATTACAATGTATATGCAGAATCTGTACTGTATTAGCGAGATATCAGTTAGATATTTTAACAGTGTACAAGATATCGATATATTTTGAATCACTTAAATTTACACGGAACAATACGGTAAACATTTTGGTTATTCATCAGTTAGACGTTGAAAAATATTTTAAAATGTCTCAAAAAAATCGTCCTAATGTAGCGAAATTGAGTAAATTTTTTATGTAATCAGAATTCTGATACGAAAAAAACTTTTCGTAATATTTTTATTTACCGGAAGAAGAGGTAGAGCCATTTTCTTAAAAAGTATTTGTATGATGTGGCTAAAACGCTCGGAATGTTTGTTTAAAATGTAATTTAGAATAAAATAAAGTTTTTTTAGATATCTCTACTGTTTTGCGTTGTAATGCGTAATTGTGACGCTACCCTAAGCATAGAGGTTACAAATAGCCGAATCGCAATGTATATGCTGAATCTGTACTTTATTAGCGACATATCTGTTAGATATGTTAACAGTGTACAAGATATCAATATATTTTGAATCACATAAATTTACACAGAACAATACGCTAAATAATTTTGTTATTCATCAGTAAGAAGTTCAAAAATACTTAAAGTTTTCAGAATAAATTCGTCTTAATGTAATAAAAATGCGTAAATTTTTTATGAAATCAGAATTCTGATACGAATAAAACTTTCCGAAACATTTCTCTTTTTCAGGATAAAGAAGTAGAGCCATTTTCTTAAACAGTATTTGTATGATGTGGCTAAAATGCTCGGAATGTTCGTTTCAAATGTAATTTTGAATAAAATAAAGTTTGTTTTTTTTAGATATCTCTACTGTTTTGCAATGTAATGCGTAATTGTGACGATACTCCAAGAATAGAGGTTACAACAAGCCGAATTACAATGTATATGCAGAATCTGTACTGTATTAGCGAGATATCAGTTAGATATTTTAACAACGTACAAGATATCGATATGTTTATAATCACATAAATTTACACGGAACAATACGGTAAACATTTTTGTTATTCATCAGTTAGACGTTGAAAAATATTTTAAATTGTCTAAAAAAAATCGTCCTAATGTAGCGAAATTGAGTAAATTTTTTATTTAATCAGAATCCTTTTACGAATAAAACTTTTCGTAATATTTTTCTTTACCGGAAATAGAAGTAGAGCCATTTTCTTAAAAAGTATTTGTATGATGTGGCTAATACGCTCGGAATGTTTGTTTAAAATGTAATTTAGAATAAAATAAAGTTTGTTTTTTTTAGATATCTCTACTGTTTTGCAATGTAATGCGTAATTGTGACGATACTCCAAGAATAGAGGTTACAACAAGCCGAATTACAATGTATATGCAGAATCTGTACTGTATTAGCGTGATAACAGTTAAATATTTTAACAGTGTACAAGATATCGATATATTTATAATCACTTAAATTTACACGGAACAATACGGTAAACATTTTTGTTATTCATCAGTTAGACGTTAAAAATATTTTAAAGTGTCTGAAAAAAATCGTCCTAATGTAGCGAAATTGAGTAAATTTTTTATGTAATCAGAATTCTGATACGAATAAAACTTTTCGTAATATTTTTCTTTACCGGAAATAGAAGTAGAGCCATTTTCTTAAAAAGTATTTGTATGATGTGGCTAAAACGCTCGGAATGTTCGTTTAAAATGTAATTTAGAATAAAATAAAGTTTTTTTTTTAGTTATCTCTACAGTTTTGCGATGTAAAGCGTAATTATGACGATACTCTAACTCTAGAGGTTACAAATAGCCGAATCGCAATGTATATGCACAATCTGTACTTTATTAGCGAGATATCTGTTAGATATGTTAACAGTGTACAAGATATCAATATATTTTGAATCACATAAATTTACACAGAACAATACGCTAAATAATTTTGTTATTCATCAGTAAGAAGTTCAAAAATATTTAAAGTTTTCACAAAAAATTCGTCCTAATGTAATGGAAATGCGTAAATTTTTTATGAAATCAGAATTCTAATACGAATAAAACTTTCCGAAACATTTCTCTTTTTCAGGATAAAGAAGTAGAGCCATTCTCTTAAACAGTATTTGTATGATGTGGCTAAAATGCTCGGAATGTTCGTTTCAAATGTAATTTTGAATAAAATAAAGTATGTTTTTTTTATATTTCTCTACTGTTTTGCGATGTAATGGGTAATTCTGACGATACTCCAAGAATAGAGGTTACAACAAGCCGAATTACAATGTATATGCAGAATCTGTACTGTATTAGCGAGATATCAGTTAGATATTTTAACAACGTACAAGATATCGATATATTTATAATCACTTAAATTTACACGGAACAATACGGTAAACATTTTTGTTATTCATCAGTTAGACGTTGAAAAATATTTTAAATTGTCTTAAAAAAATCGTCCTAATGTAGCGAAATTGAGTAAATTTTTTATGTTATCAGAATTCTGATACGAATAAAACTTTTCGTAATATTTTTATTTACCGGAAATAGAAGTAGAGCCATTTTCTTAAAAAGTATTTGTATGATGTGGCTAAAACGCTCGGAATGTTTGTTTAAAATGTAATTTAGAATAAAATAAAGTTTTTTTTAGATATCTCTACTGTTTTGCGTTGTAATGCGTAATTCTGACGCTACTCTAAGCATAGAGGTTAAAAATAGCCGAATCGCAATTTATATGCTGAATCTGTACTTTATTAGCGAGATATCTGTTAGATATGTTAACAGTGTACAAGATATCAATATATTTTGAATCACATAAATTTACACAGAACAATACGCTAAATAATTTTGTTATTCATCAGTAAGAAGTTCAAAAATACTTAAAGTTTTCACAATAAATTCGTCTTAATGTAATAAAAATGCGTAAATTTATTATGAAATCAGAATTCTAATACGAATAAAACTTTTCGAAATATTTCTCTTTTTCAGGATTAGAAGTAGAGCCATTTTCTTAAAAAGTATTTGTATGATGTTGCTAAAAAGCTCGGAATGTTTGTTTCAAATGTAATTTTGAATAAAATAAAGTATGTTTTTTTTATATTTCTCTACTGTTTTGCGATGTAATGCGTAATTATGACGATACTGCAAGAATAAAGGTTACAAAAAGCCCAATCACAATGTATATGCAGAATCTGTACTGTATTATCGAGATATCAGTTAGATATTTTAACAGTGTACAAGATATCGATATATTTTTAATCACATAAATTTACACGGAACAATACGGTAAATATTTTTATTACCCATCAGTTAGACGTTGAAAAATATTTTAAATTTTTTAATAAAATCGTCCAAATGTAGCGAAACTGTTTAAATTTGTTATGAAATCAGAATTCTGATACGAATAAAACTTTTCGAAATATTTTTCTTTATCGGAAGTAGAAATTGAGCCATTTCCTTAAAAAGTATTTGTTTGATGTGGCTGAAAAGCTCGAAATGTTTGTTTAATATGTATTTTTGATTAAAATAAAGTCTGTTTTTTTTAGATATCTCTACTTGTTTGCGATGCAATGCGTAGTTATGACGATACACCAAGCTAAGAGGTTACAAATAGCCGAATCACAATTTATATGCAGAATCTGTACTTTATTAGCGAGATATCTGTTAGATATTTTAACAGTGTACAACATATCGATATATTTATAATCACTTAAATTTACACGTAACAATACGGTAAACATTTTTGGTATTCATCAGTTAGACGTTGAAAAATATTTTAAATTGTCTGAAAAAAATCGTCCTAATGTAGCGAAATTGAGTAAATTTTTTATGTAATCAGAATTCTGATACGAATAAAACTTTTCGGAATATTTTTCTTTACCGTAAATAGAAGTAGAGCTTTTTTCGTAAAAAGAATTTGTATGATGTGGCTAAAACGCTCGGAATGTTTGTTTAAAATGTAATTTTAAATAAAATAAAGTTTTTTTTTTAGAAATCTCTAATGGTTTGCGATGTAATGCGTAATTGTGACGCTACCCTAAGCATAGAGGTTACAAATAGCCGAATCGCAATGTATATGCTGAATCTGTACTTTATTAGCGAGATATCTGTTAGATATGTTAACAGTGTACAGATATCAATATATTTTGAATCACATAAATTTACACAGAACAATACGCTAAATAATTTTGTTATTCATCAGTAAGAAGTTCAAAAATATTTAAAGTTTTCACAAAAAATTCGTCCTAATGTAATGGAAATGCGTAAATTTTTTATGAAATCAGAATTCTAATACGAATAAAACTTTCCGAAACATTTCTCTTTTTCAGGATAAAGAAGTAGAGCAATTCTCTTAAACAGTATTTGTATGATGTGGCTAAAATGCTCGGAATGTTCGTTTCAAATGTAATTTTGAATAAAATAAAGTATGTTTTTTTTATATTTCTCTACTGTTTTGCGATGTAATGGGTAATTCTGACGATACTCCAAGAATAGAGGTTACAACAAGCCGAATTACAATGTATATGCAGAATCTGTACTGTATTAGCGAGATATCAGTTAGATATTTTAACAACGTACAAGATATCGATATATTTATAATCACTTAAATTTACACGGAACAATACGGTAAACATTTTTGTTATTCATCAGTTAGACGTTGAAAAATATTTTAAATTGTCTTAAAAAAATCGTCCTAATGTAGCGAAATTGAGTAAATTTTTTATGTTATCAGAATTCTGATACGAATAAAACTTTTCGTAATATTTTTATTTACCGGAAATAGAAGTAGAGCCATTTTCTTAAAAAGTATTTGTATGATGTGGCTAAAACGCTCGGAATGTTTGTTTAAAATGTAATTTAGAATAAAATAAAGTTTTTTTAGATATCTCTACTGTTTTGCGTTGTAATGCGTAATTGTGACGCTACTCTAAGCATAGAGGTTAAAAATAGCCGAATCGCAATTTATATGCTGAATCTGTACTTTATTAGCGAGATATCTGTTAGATATGTTAACAGTGTACAAGATATCAATATATTTTGAATCACATAAATTTACACAGAACAATACGCTAAATAATTTTGTTATTCATCAGTAAGAAGTTCAAAAATACTTAAAGTTTTCACAATAAATTCGTCTTAATGTAATAAAAATGCGTAAATTTATTATGAAATCAGAATTCTAATACGAATAAAACTTTTCGAAATATTTCTCTTTTTCAGGATTAGAAGTAGAGCCATTTTCTTAAAAAGTATTTGTATGATGTTGCTAAAAAGCTCGGAATGTTTGTTTCAAATGTAATTTTGAATAAAATAAAGTATGTTTTTTTTATATTTCTCTACTGTTTTGCGATGTAATGCGTAATTATGACGATACTGCAAAAATAAAGGTTACAAAAAGCCCAATCACAATGTATATGCAGAATCTGTACTGTATTATCGAGATATCAGTTAGATATTTTAACAGTGTACAAGATATCGATATATTTTGAATCACATAAATTTACACGGAACAATACGGTAAATATTTTTATTACTCATCAGTTAGACGTTGAAAAATATTTTAAATTTTTTAAAAAAATCGTCCAAATGTAGCGAAACTGTTTAAATTTGTTATGAAATCAGAATTCTGATACGAATAAAACTTTTCGAATTATTTTTCTTTATCGGAAGCAGAAATAGAGCCATTTCCTTAAAAAGTATTTGTATGATGTGGCTGAAAAGCTCGAAATGTTTGTTTAATATGTATTTTTGATTAAAATAAAGTCTGTTTTTTTTAGATATCTCTACTTGTTTGCGATGCAATGCGTAGTTATGACGATACACCAAGCTAAGAGGTTACAAATAGCCGAATCACAATTTATATGCAGAATCTGTACTTTATTAGCGAGATATCTGTTAGATATTTTAACAGTGTACAACATATCGATATATTTATAATCACTTAAATTTACACGTAACAATACGGTAAACATTTTTGGTATTCATCAGTTAGACGTTGAAAAATATTTTAAATTGTCTGAAAAAAATTGTCCTAATGTAGCGAAATTGAGTAAATTTTTTATGTAATCAGAATTCTGATACGAATAAAACTTTTCGGAATATTTTTCTTTACCGTAAATAGAAGTAGAGCCATTTTCTTAAAAAGAATTTGTATGATGTGGCTAAAACGCTCGGAATGTTTGTTTAAAATGTAATTTTAAATAAAATAAAGTTTTTTTTTTAGAAATCTCTACTGGTTTGCGATGTAATGCGTAATTGTGACGCTACCCTAAGCATAGAGGTTACAAATAGCCGAATCGTAATGTATATGCTGAATCTGTACTTTATTAGCGAGATATCTGTTAGATATGTTAACAGTGTACAAGATATCAATATATTTTGAATCACATCAATTTACACAGAACAATACGCTAAATAATTTTGTTATTCATCAGTAAGAAGTTCAAAAATATTTAAAGTTTTCACAAAAAATTCGTCCTAATGTAATGGAAATGCGTAAATTTTTTATGAAATCAGAATTCTAATACGAATAAAACTTTCCGAAACATTTCTCTTTTTCAGGATAAAGAAGTAGAGCCATTCTCTTAAACAGTATTTGTATGATGTGGCTAAAATGCTCGGAATGTTCGTTTCAAATGTAATTTTGAATAAAATAAAGTATGTTTTTTTTATATTTCTCTACTGTTTTGCGATGTAATGGGTAATTCTGACGATACTCCAAGAATAGAGGTTACAACAAGCCGAATTACAATGTATATGCAGAATCTGTACTGTATTAGCGAGATATCAGTTAGATATTTTAACAACGTACAAGATATCGATATATTTATAATCACTTAAATTTACACGGAACAATACGGTAAACATTTTTGTTATTCATCAGTTAGACGTTGAAAAATATTTTAAATTGTCTTAAAAAAATCGTCCTAATGTAGCGAAATTGAGTAAATTTTTTATGTTATCAGAATTCTGATACGAATAAAACTTTTCGTAATATTTTTATTTACCGGAAATAGAAGTAGAGCCATTTTCTTAAAAAGTATTTGTATGATGTGGCTAAAACGCTCGGAATGTTTGTTTAAAATGTAATTTAGAATAAAATAAAGTTTTTTTTAGATATCTCTACTGTTTTGCGTTGTAATGCGTAATTGTGACGCTACTCTAAGCATAGAGGTTAAAAATAGCCGAATCGCAATTTATATGCTGAATCTGTACTTTATTAGCGAGATATCTGTTAGATATGTTAACAGTGTACAAGATATCAATATATTTTGAATCACATAAATTTACACAGAACAATACGCTAAATAATTTTGTTATTCATCAGTAAGAAGTTCAATAATACTTAAAGTTTTCACAATAAATTCGTCTTAATGTAATAAAAATGCGTAAATTTATTATGAAATCAGAATTCTAATACGAATAAAACTTTTCGAAATATTTCTCTTTTTCAGGATTAGAAGTAGAGCCATTTTCTTAAAAAGTATTTGTATGATGTTGCTAAAAAGCTCGGAATGTTTGTTTCAAATGTAATTTTGAATAAAATAAAGTATGTTTTTTTTATATTTCTCTACTGTTTTGCGATGTAATGCGTAATTATGACGATACTGCAAAAATAAAGGTTACAAAAAGCCCAATCACAATGTATATGCAGAATCTGTACTGTATTATCGAGATATCAGTTAGATATTTTAACAGTGTACAAGATATCGATATATTTTGAATCACATAAATTTACACGGAACAATACGGTAAATATTTTTATTACTCATCAGTTAGACGTTGAAAAATATTTTAAATTTTTTAAAAAAATCGTCCAAATGTAGCGAAACTGTTTAAATTTGTTATGAAATCAGAATTCTGATACGAATAAAACTTTTCGAATTATTTTTCTTTATCGGAAGCAGAAATAGAGCCATTTCCTTAAAAAGTATTTGTATGATGTGGCTGAAAAGCTCGAAATGTTTGTTTAATATGTATTTTTGATTAAAATAAAGTCTGTTTTTTTTAGATATCTCTACTTGTTTGCGATGCAATGCGTAGTTATGACGATACACCAAGCTAAGAGGTTACAAATAGCCGAATCACAATTTATATGCAGAATCTGTACTTTATTAGCGAGATATCTGTTAGATATTTTAACAGTGTAGAACATATCGATATATTTATAATCACTTAAATTTACACGTAACAATACGGTAAACATTTTTGGTATTCATCAGTTAGACGTTGAAAAATATTTTAAATTGTCTGAAAAAAATTGTCCTAATGTAGCGAAATTGAGTAAATTTTTTATGTAATCAGAATTCTGATACGAATAAAACTTTTCGGAATATTTTTCTTTACCGTAAATAGAAGTAGAGCCATTTTCTTAAAAAGAATTTGTATGATGTGGCTAAAACGCTCGGAATGTTTGTTTAAAATGTAATTTTAAATAAAATAAAGTTTTTTTTTAGAAATCTCTACTGGTTTGCGATGTAATGCGTAATTGTGACGCTACCCTAAGCATAGAGGTTACAAATAGCCGAATCGTAATGTATATGCTGAATCTGTACTTTATTAGCGAGATATCTGTTAGATATGTTAACAGTGTACAAGATATCAATATATTTTGAATCACATCAATTTACACAGAACAATACGCTAAATAATTTTGTTATTCATCAGTAAGAAGTTCAAAAATACTTAAAGTTTTCACAATAAATTCGTCTTAATGTAATAAAAATGCGTAAATTTATTATGAAATCAGAATTCTAATACGAATAAAACTTTTCGAAATATTTCTCTTTTTCAGGATTAGAAGTAGAGCCATTTTCTGAAAAAGTATTTGTATGATGTTGCTAAAAAGCTCGGAATGTTTGTTTCAAATGTAATTTTGAATAAAATAAAGTATGTTTTTTTTATATTTCTCTACTGTTTTGCGATGTAATGCGTAATTATGACGATACTGCAAAAATAAAGGTTACAAAAAGCCCAATCACAATGTATATGCAGAATCTGTACTGTATTATCGAGATATCAGTTAGATATTTTAACAGTGTACAAGATATCGATATATTTTGAATCACATAAATTTACACGGAACAATACGGTAAATATTTTTATTACTCATCAGTTAGACGTTGAAAATTATTTTAAATTTTTTAAAAAAATCGTCCAAATGTAGCGAAACTGTTTAAATTTGTTATGAAATCAGAATTCTGATACGAATAAAACTTTTCGAATTATTTTTCTTTATCGGAAGCAGAAATAGAGCCATTTCCTTAAAAAGTATTTGTATGATGTGGCTGAAAAGCTCGAAATGTTTGTTTAATATGTATTTTTGATTAAAATAGAGTCTGTTTTTTTTAGATATCTCTACTTGTTTGCGATGCAATGCGTAGTTATGACGATACACCAAGCTAAGAGGTTACAAATAGCCGAATCACAATTTATATGCAGAATCTGTACTTTATTAGCGAGATATCTGTTAGATATTTTAACAGTGTACAACATATCGATATATTTATAATCACTTAAATTTACACGTAACAATACGGTAAACATTTTTGGTATTCATCAGTTAGACGTTGAAAAATATTTTAAATTGTCTGAAAAAAATCGTCCTAATGTAGCGAAATTGAGTAAATTTTTTATGTAATCAGAATTCTGATACGAATAAAACTTTTCGGAATATTTTTCTTTACCGTAAATAGAAGTAGAGCCATTTTCTTAAAAAGAATTTGTATGATGTGGCTAAAACGCTCGGAATGTTTGTTTAAAATGTAATTTTAAATAAAATAAAGTTATTTTTTAAGAAATCTCTACTGGTTTGCGATGTAATGCGTAATTGTGACGCTACCCTAAGCATAGAGGTTACAAATAGCCGAATCGCAATGTATATGCTGAATCTGTACTTTATTAGCGAGATATCTGTTAGATATGTTAACAGTGTACAAGATATCAATATATTTTGAATCACATAAATTTACACAGAACAATACGCTAAATAATTTTGTTATTCATCAGTAAGAATTTCAAAAATACTACAAGTTTTCACAATAAATTCGTCTTAATGTAATAAAAATGCGTAAATTTTTTATGAAATCAGAATTCTGATACGAATAAAACTTTCCGAAACATTTCTCTTTTTCAGGATAAAGAAGTAGAGCCATTTTCTTAAAAGGAATTTGTATGATGTGGCTAAAACGCTCGGAATGTTTGTTTAAAATGTAATTTAGAATAAAATAATTTTTTTTTTAGATATCTCTACTGTTTTGCGTTGTAATGCGTAATTGTGACGGTACCCTAAGCATAGAGGATACAAATAGCCGAATCGCAATGTATATGCTGAATCTGTACTTTATTAGCGAGATATCTGTTAGATATGTTAACAGTGTACAAGATATCAATATATTTTGAATCACATCAATTTACACAGAACAATACGCTAAATAATTTTGTTATTCATCAGTAAGAAGTTCAAAAATACTTAAAGTTTTCACAATAAATTCGTCTTAATGTAATAAAAATGCGTAAATTTATTATGAAATCAGAATTCTAATACGAATAAAACTTTTCGAAATATTTCTCTTTTTCAGGATTAGAAGTAGAGCCATTTTCTGAAAAAGTATTTGTATGATGTTGCTAAAAAGCTCGGAATGTTTGTTTCAAATGTAATTTTGAATAAAATAAAGTATGTTTTTTTTTATATTTCTCCACTGTTTTGCGATGTAATGCGTAATTATGACGATACTGCAAGAATAGAGGTGACAAAAAGCCAAATCACAATGTATATGCAGAATCTGTACTGTATTATCGAGATATCAGTTAGATATTTTAACAGTGTACAAGATATCGATATATTTTGAATCACATAAATTTACACGGAACAATACGGTAAATATTTTTTTAACTCATCAGTTAGACGTTGAAAAATATTTTAAATTTTTTAAAAAAATCGTCCAAATGTAGCGAAACTGTTTAAATTTGTTATGAAATCAGAATTCTGATACGAATAAAACTTTTCGAATTATTTTTCTTTATCGGAAGCAGAAATAGAGCCATTTCCTTAAAAAGTATTTGTATGATGTGGCTGAAAAGCTCGAAATGTTTGTTTAATATGTATTTTTGATTAAAATAAAGTCTGTTTTTTTTAGATATCTCTACTTGTTTGCGATGCAATGCGTAGTTATGACGATACACCAAGCTAAGAGGTTACAAATAGCCGAATCACAATTTATATGCAGAATCTGTACTTTATTAGCGAGATATCTGTTAGATATTTTAACAGTGTACAACATATCGATATATTTATAATCACTTAAATTTACACGTAACAATACGGTAAACATTTTTGGTATTCATCAGTTAGACGTTGAAAAATATTTTAAATTGTCTGAAAAAAATTGTCCTAATGTAGCGAAATTGAGTAAATTTTTTATGTAATCAGAATTCTGATACGAATAAAACTTTTCGGAATATTTTTCTTTACCGTAAATAGAAGTAGAGCCATTTTCTTAAAAAGAATTTGTATGATGTGGCTAAAACGCTCGGAATGTTTGTTTAAAATGTAATTTTAAATAAAATAAAGTTTTTTTTTAAAAAATCTCTACTGGTTTGCGATGTAATGCGTAATTGTGACGCTACCCTAAGCATAGAGGTTACAAATAGCCGAATCGTAATGTATATGCTGAATCTGTACTTTATTAGCGAGATATCTGTTAGATATGTTAACAGTGTACAAGATATCAATATATTTTGAATCACATCAATTTACACAGAACAATACGCTAAATAATTTTGTTATTCATCAGTAAGAAGTTCAAAAATACTTAAAGTTTTCACAATAAATTCGTCTTAATGTAATAAAAATGCGTAAATTTATTATGAAATCAGAATTCTAATACGAATAAAACTTTTCGAAATATTTCTCTTTTTCAGGATTAGAAGTAGAGCCATTTTCTGAAAAAGTATTTGTATGATGTTGCTAAAAAGCTCGGAATGTTTGTTTCAAATGTAATTTTGAATAAAATAAAGTATGTTTTTTTTATATTTCTCTACTGTTTTGCGATGTAATGCGTAATTATGACGATACTGCAAAAATAAAGGTTACAAAAAGCCCAATCACAATGTATATGCAGAATCTGTACTGTATTATCGAGATATCAGTTAGATATTTTAACAGTGTACAAGATATCGATATATTTTGAATCACATAAATTTACACGGAACAATACGGTAAATATTTTTATTACTCATCAGTTAGACGTTGAAAATTATTTTAAATTTTTTAAAAAAATCGTCCAAATGTAGCGAAACTGTTTAAATTTGTTATGAAATCAGAATTCTGATACGAATAAAACTTTTCGAATTATTTTTCTTTATCGGAAGCAGAAATAGAGCCATTTCCTTAAAAAGTATTTGTATGATGTGGCTGAAAAGCTCGAAATGTTTGTTTAATATGTATTTTTGATTAAAATAGAGTCTGTTTTTTTTAGATATCTCTACTTGTTTGCGATGCAATGCGTAGTTATGACGATACACCAAGCTAAGAGGTTACAAATAGCCGAATCACAATTTATATGCAGAATCTGTACTTTATTAGCGAGATATCTGTTAGATATTTTAACAGTGTACAACATATCGATATATTTATAATCACTTAAATTTACACGTAACAATACGGTAAACATTTTTGGTATTCATCAGTTAGACGTTGAAAAATATTTTAAATTGTCTGAAAAAAATCGTCCTAATGTAGCGAAATTGAGTAAATTTTTTATGTAATCAGAATTCTGATACGAATAAAACTTTTCGGAATATTTTTCTTTACCGTAAATAGAAGTAGAGCCATTTTCTTAAAAAGAATTTGTATGATGTGGCTAAAACGCTCGGAATGTTTGTTTAAAATGTAATTTTAAATAAAATAAAGTTTTTTTTTTAGAAATCTCTACTGGTTTGCGATGTAATGCGTAATTGTGACGCTACCCTAAGCATAGAGGTTACAAATAGCCGAATCGCAATGTATATGCTGAATCTGTACTTTATTAGCGAGATATCTGTTAGATATGTTAACAGTGTACAAGATATCAATATATTTTGAATCACATAAATTTACACAGAACAATACGCTAAATAATTTTGTTATTCATCAGTAAGAATTTCAAAAATACTACAAGTTTTCACAATAAATTCGTCTTAATGTAATAAAAATGCGTAAATTTTTTATGAAATCAGAATTCTGATACGAATAAAACTTTCCGAAACATTTCTCTTTTTCAGGATAAAGAAGTAGAGCCATTTTCTTAAAAGGAATTTGTATGATGTGGCTAAAACGCTCGGAATGTTTGTTTAAAATGTAATTTAGAATAAAATAATTTTTTTTTTTAGATATCTCTACTGTTTTGCGTTGTAATGCGTAATTGTGACGGTACCCTAAGCATAGAGGTTACAAATAGCCGAATCGCAATGTATATGCTGAATCTGTACTTTATTAGCGAGATATCTGTTAGATATGTTAACAGTGTACAAGATATCAATATATTTTGAATCACATCAATTTACACAGAACAATACGCTAAATAATTTTGTTATTCATCAGTAAGAAGTTCAAAAATACTTAAAGTTTTCACAATAAATTCGTCTTAATGTAATAAAAATGCGTAAATTTATTATGAAATCAGAATTCTAATACGAATAAAACTTTTCGAAATATTTCTCTTTTTCAGGATTAGAAGTAGAGCCATTTTCTGAAAAAGTATTTGTATGATGTTGCTAAAAAGCTCGGAATGTTTGTTTCAAATGTAATTTTGAATAAAATAAAGTATGTTTTTTTTATATTTCTCCACTGTTTTGCGATGTAATGCGTAATTATGACGATACTGCAAGAATAGAGGTGACAAAAAGCCAAATCACAATGTATATGCAGAATCTGTACTGTATTATCGAGATATCAGTTAGATATTTTAACAGTGTACAAGATATCGATATATTTTGAATCACATAAATTTACACGGAACAATACGGTAAATATTTTTATTACTCATCAGTTAGACGTTGAAAAATATTTTAAATTTTTTAAAAAAATCGTCCAAATGTAGCGAAACTGTTTAAATTTGTTATGAAATCAGAATTCTGATACGTATAAAACTTTTCGAAATATTTTTCTTTATCGGAAATAGAAGTAGAGCCATTTCCTTAAAAAGTATTTGTATGATGTGGCTGAAAAGCTCGAAATGTTTGTTTAATATGTATTTTTGATTAAAATAGAGTCTGTTTTTTTTAGATATCTCTACTTGTTTGCGATGCAATGCGTAGTTATGACGATACACCAAGCTAAGAGGTTACAAATAGCCGAATCACAATTTATATGCAGAATCTGTACTTTATTAGCGAGATATCTGTTAGATATTTTAACAGTGTACAACATATCGATATATTTATAATCACTTAAATTTACACGTAACAATACGGTAAACATTTTTGGTATTCATCAGTTAGACGTTGAAAAATATTTTAAATTGTCTGAAAAAAATCGTCCTAATGTAGCGAAATTGAGTAAATTTTTTATGTAATCAGAATTCTGATACGAATAAAACTTTTCGGAATATTTTTCTTTACCGTAAATAGAAGTAGAGCCATTTTCTTAAAAAGAATTTGTATGATGTGGCTAAAACGCTCGGAATGTTTGTTTAAAATGTAATTTTAAATAAAATAAAGTTTTTTTTTTAGAAATCTCTACTGGTTTGCGATGTAATGCGTAATTGTGACGCTACCCTAAGCATAGAGGTTACAAATAGCCGAATCGCAATGTATATGCTGAATCTGTACTTTATTAGCGAGATATCTGTTAGATATGTTAACAGTGTACAAGATATCAATATATTTTGAATCACATAAATTTACACAGAACAATACGCTAAATAATTTTGTTATTCATCAGTAAGAATTTCAAAAATACTACAAGTTTTCACAATAAATTCGTCTTAATGTAATAAAAATGCGTAAATTTTTTATGAAATCAGAATTCTGATACGAATAAAACTTTCCGAAACATTTCTCTTTTTCAGGATAAAGAAGTAGAGCCATTTTCTTAAAAGGAATTTGTATGATGTGGCTAAAACGCTCGGAATGTTTGTTTAAAATGTAATTTAGAATAAAATAATTTTTTTTTTTAGATATCTCTACTGTTTTGCGTTGTAATGCGTAATTGTGACGGTACCCTAAGCATAGAGGTTACAAATAGCCGAATCGCAATGTATATGCTGAATCTGTACTTTATTAGCGAGATATCTGTTAGATATGTTAACAGTGTACAAGATATCAATATATTTTGAATCACATCAATTTACACAGAACAATACGCTAAATAATTTTGTTATTCATCAGTAAGAAGTTCAAAAATACTTAAAGTTTTCACAATAAATTCGTCTTAATGTAATAAAAATGCGTAAATTTATTATGAAATCAGAATTCTAATACGAATAAAACTTTTCGAAATATTTCTCTTTTTCAGGATTAGAAGTAGAGCCATTTTCTGAAAAAGTATTTGTATGATGTTGCTAAAAAGCTCGGAATGTTTGTTTCAAATGTAATTTTGAATAAAATAAAGTATGTTTTTTTTATATTTCTCCACTGTTTTGCGATGTAATGCGTAATTATGACGATACTGCAAGAATAGAGGTGACAAAAAGCCAAATCACAATGTATATGCAGAATCTGTACTGTATTATCGAGATATCAGTTAGATATTTTAACAGTGTACAAGATATCGATATATTTTGAATCACATAAATTTACACGGAACAATACGGTAAATATTTTTATTACTCATCAGTTAGACGTTGAAAAATATTTTAAATTTTTTAAAAAATCGTCCAAATGTAGCGAAACTGTTTAAATTTGTTATGAAATCAGAATTCTGATACGTATAAAACTTTTCGAAATATTTTTCTTTATCGGAAATAGAAGTAGAGCCATTTCCTTAAAAAGTATTTGTATGATGTGGCTGAAAAGCTCGAAATGTTTGTTTAATATGTATTTTTGATTAAAATAGAGTCTGTTTTTTTTAGATATCTCTACTTGTTTGCGATGCAATGCGTAGTTATGACGATACACCAAGCTAAGAGGTTACAAATAGCCGAATCACAATTTATATGCAGAATCTGTACTTTATTAGCGAGATATCTGTTAGATATTTTAACAGTGTACAACATATCGATATATTTATAATCACTTAAATTTACACGTAACAATACGGTAAACATTTTTGGTATTCATCAGTTAGACGTTGAAAAATATTTTAAATTGTCTGAAAAAAATCGTCCTAATGTAGCGAAATTGAGTAAATTTTTTATGTAATCAGAATTCTGATACGAATAAAACTTTTCGGAATATTTTTCTTTACCGTAAATAGAAGTAGAGCCATTTTCTTAAAAAGAATTTGTATGATGTGGCTAAAACGCTCGGAATGTTTGTTTAAAATGTAATTTTAAATAAAATAAAGTTTTTTTTTTAGAAATCTCTACTGGTTTGCGATGTAATGCGTAATTGTGACGCTACCCTAAGCATAGAGGTTACAAATAGCCGAATCGCAATGTATATGCTGAATCTGTACTTTATTAGCGAGATATCTGTTAGATATGTTAACAGTGTACAAGATATCAATATATTTTGAATCACATAAATTTACACAGAACAATACGCTAAATAATTTTGTTATTCATCAGTAAGAATTTCAAAAATACTACAAGTTTTCACAATAAATTCGTCTTAATGTAATAAAAATGCGTAAATTTTTTATGAAATCAGAATTCTGATACGAATAAAACTTTCCGAAACATTTCTCTTTTTCAGGATAAAGAAGTAGAGCCATTTTCTTAAAAGGAATTTGTATGATGTGGCTAAAACGCTCGGAATGTTTGTTTAAAATGTAATTTAGAATAAAATAATTTTTTTTTTAGATATCTCTACTGTTTTGCGTTGTAATGCGTAATTGTGACGGTACCCTAAGCATAGAGGTTACAAATAGCCGAATCGCAATGTATATGCTGAATCTGTACTTTATTAGCGAGATATCTGTTAGATATGTTAACAGTGTACAAGATATCAATATATTTTGAATCACATCAATTTACACAGAACAATACGCTAAATAATTTTGTTATTCATCAGTAAGAAGTTCAAAAATACTTAAAGTTTTCACAATAAATTCGTCTTAATGTAATAAAAATGCGTAAATTTATTATGAAATCAGAATTCTAATACGAATAAAACTTTTCGAAATATTTCTCTTTTTCAGGATTAGAAGTAGAGCCATTTTCTGAAAAAGTATTTGTATGATGTTGCTAAAAAGCTCGGAATGTTTGTTTCAAATGTAATTTTGAATAAAATAAAGTATGTTTTTTTTTATATTTCTCTACTGTTTTGCGATGTAATGCGTAATTATGACGATACTGCAAGAATAGAGGTTACAAAAAGCCCAATCACAATGTATATGCAGAATCTGTACTGTATTATCGAGATATCAGTTAGATATTTTAACAGTGTACAAGATATCGATATATTTTGAATCACATAAATTTACACGGAACAATACGGTAAATATTTTTATTACTCATCAGTTAGACGTTGAAAAATATTTTAAATTTTTTAAAAAAATCGTCCAAATGTAGCGAAACTGTTTAAATTTGTTATGAAATCAGAATTCTGATACGTATAAAACTTTTCGAAATATTTTTCTTTTTCGGAAATAGAAGTAGAGCCATTTTCTTAAAATGTATTTGTATGATGTTGCTAAAAAGCTCGGAATGTTTGTTTCAAATGTAATTTTGAATAAAATAAAGTATGTTTTTTTTATATTTCTCTACTTTTTTGCGATGTAATGCGTAATTATGACGATACTGCAAGAATAAAGGTTACAAAAAGCCCAATCACAATGTATATGCAGAATCTGTACTGTATTATCGAGATATCAGTTAGATATTTTAACAGTGTACAAGATATCGATATATTTTGAATCACATAAATTTACACGTAACAATACGGTAAACATTTTTTGTATTGATCAGTTAGACGTTGAAAAATATTTTAAATTGTCTGAAAAAAATCGTCCTAATGTAGCGAAATTGAGTAAATTTTTTATGTAATCAGAATTCTGATACGAATAAAACTTTTCGGAATATTTTTCTTTACCGTAAATAGAAGTAGAGCCATTTTCTTAAAATGAATTTGTATGATGTGGCTAAAACGCTCGGAATGTTTGTTTAAAATGTAATTTTAAATAAAATAAAGTTTTTTTTTTAGAAATCTCTTTTGGTTTGCGATGTAATGCGTAATTGTGACGCTACCCTAAGCATAGAGGTTACAAATAGCCGAATCGCAATGTATATGCTGAATCTGTACTTTATTAGCGAGATATCTGTTAGATATGTTAACAGTGTACAAGATATCAATATATTTTGAATCACATCAATTTACACAGAACAATACGCTAAATAATTTTGTTATTCATCAGTAAGAAGTTCAAAAATACTTAAAGTTTTCACAATAAATTCGTCTTAATGTAATAAAAATGCGTAAATTTATTATGAAATCAGAATTCTAATACGAATAAAACTTTTCGAAATATTTCTCTTTTTCAGGATTAGAAGTAGAGCCATTTTCTGAAAAAGTATTTGTATGATGTTGCTAAAAAGCTCGGAATGTTTGTTTCAAATGTAATTTTGAATAAAATAAAGTATGTTTTTTTTTATATTTCTCTACTGTTTTGCGATGTAATGCGTAATTATGACGATACTGCAAGAATAGAGGTTACAAAAAGCCCAATCACAATGTATATGCAGAATCTGTACTGTATTATCGAGATATCAGTTAGATATTTTAACAGTGTACAAGATATCGATATATTTTGAATCACATAAATTTACACGGAACAATACGGTAAATATTTTTATTACTCATCAGTTAGACGTTGAAAAATATTATAAATTTTTTAAAAAAATCGTCCAAATGTAGCGAAACTGTTTAAATTTGTTATGAAATCAGAATTCTGATACGTATAAAACTTTTCGAAATATTTTTCTTTTTCGGAAATAGAAATAGAGCCATTTTCTTAAAAAGTATTTGTATGATGTTGCTAAAAAGCTCGGAATGTTTGTTTCAAATGTAATTTTGAATAAAATAAAGTATGTTTTTTTTATATTTCTCTACTGTTTTGCGATGTAATGCGTAATTATGACGATACTGCAAGAATAAAGGTTACAAAAAGCCCAATCACAATGTATATGCAGAATCTGTACTGTATTATCGAGATATCAGTTAGATATTTTAACAGTGTACAAGATATCGATATATTTTGAATCACATAAATTTACACGTAACAATACGGTAAACATTTTTTGTATTGATCAGTTAGACGTTGAAAAATATTTTAAATTGTCTGAAAAAAATCGTCCTAATGTAGCGAAATTGAGTAAATTTTTTATGTAATCAGAATTCTGATACGAATAAAACTTTTCGGAATATTTTTCTTTACCGTAAATAGAAGTAGAGCCATTTTCTTAAAAAGAATTTGTATGATGTGGCTAAAACGCTCGGAATGTTTGTTTAAAATGTAATTTAGAATAAAATAAAGTTTTTTTTTAGATATCTCTACTGGTTTGCGATGTAATGCGTAATTGTGACGCTACCCTAAGCATAGAGGTTACAAATAGCCGAATCGCAATGTATATGCTGAATCTGTACTTTATTAGCGAGATATCTGTTAGATATGTTAACAGTGTACAAGATATCAATATATTTTGAATCACATAAATTTACACAGAAAAATACGCTAAATAATTTTGTTATTCATCAGTAAGAATTTCAAAAATACTACAAGTTTTCACAATAAATTCGTCTTAATGTAATAAAAATGCGTAAATTTTTTATGAAATCAGAATTCTGATACGAATAAAACTTTCCGAAACATTTCTCTTTTTCAGGATAAAGAAGTAGAGCCATTTTCTTAAAAGGAATTTGTATGATGTGGCTAAAACGCTCGGAATGTTTGTTTAAAATGTAATTTTAAATAAAATAAAGTTTTTTTTTTAGAAATCTCTACTGGTTTGCGATGTAATGCGTAATTGTGACGCTACCCTAAGCATAGAGGTTACAAATAGCCGAATCGCAATGTATATGCTGAATCTGTACTTTATTAGCGAGATATCTGTTAGATATGTTAACAGTGTACAAGATATCAATATATTTTGAATCACATCAATTTACACAGAACAATACGCTAAATAATTTTGTTATTCATCAGTAAGAAGTTCAAAAATACTTAAAGTTTTCACAATAAATTCGTCTTAATGTAATAAAAATGCGTAAATTTATTATGAAATCAGAATTCTAATACGAATAAAACTTTTCGAAATATTTCTCTTTTTCAGGATTAGAAGTAGAGCCATTTTCTGAAAAAGTATTTGTATGATGTTGCTAAAAAGCTCGGAATGTTTGTTTCAAATGTAATTTTGAATAAAATAAAGTATGTTTTTTTTATATTTCTCTACTGTTTTGCGATGTAATGCGTAATTATGACGATACTGCAAGAATAGAGGTTACAAAAAGCACAAACACAATGTATATGCAGAATCTGTACTGTATTATCGAGATATCAGTTAGATATTTTAACAGTGTACAAGATATCGATATATTTTGAATCACATAAATTT
This sequence comes from Zhengitettix transpicula, assembly GCA_037074705.1. Lineage (NCBI taxonomy): Eukaryota > Metazoa > Arthropoda > Insecta > Orthoptera > Tetrigidae > Zhengitettix > Zhengitettix transpicula. Next base: position 87,328 of record JAYJMR010000060.1, on the reverse strand, counting down.
ACACGGAACAATACGGTAAATATTTTTATTACTCATCAGTTAGACGTTGAAAAATATTTTAAATTTTTTAAAAAAATCGTCCAAATGTAGCGAAACTGTTTAAATTTGTTATGAAATCAGAATTCTGATACGTATAAAACTTTTCGAAATATTTTTCTTTATCGGAAATAGAAGTAGAGCCATTTTCTTAAAAAGTATTCGTATGATGTGGCTGAAAAGCTCGAAATGTTTGTTTAAATTGTAATTTTGAATAAAATAAAGTATGTTTTTTTTAGATATCTCTACTGTTTTGCGATGTAATGGGTAATTCTGACGATACTCCAAGAATAGAGGTTACAACAAGCCGAATTACAATGTATATGCAGAATCTGTACTGTATTAGCGAGATATCAGTTAGATATTTTAACAGTGTACAAGATATCCATATATTTATAATCACTTAAATTTACACGGAACAATACGGTAAACATTTTTGTTATTCATCAGTTAGACGTTGAAAAATATTTTAAATTGTCTGAAAAAAATCGTCCTAATGTAGCGAAATTGAGTAAATTTTTTATGTAATCAGAATTCTGATACGAATAAAACTTTTCGAAATATTTTTATTTACCGGAAATAGAAGTAGAGCCATTTTCTTAAAAAGTATTTGTATGATGTGGCTAAAACGCTCGGAATGTTTGTTTAAAATGTAATTTAGAATAAAATAAATTTTTTTTTTAGATATCTCTACTGTTTTGCGTTGTAATGCGTAATTGTGACGGTACCCTAAGCATAGAGGTTACAAATAGCCGAATCGCAATATATATGCTGAATCTGTACTTTATTAGCGAGTTATCTGTTAGATATGTTAACAGTGTACAAGATATCAATATATTTTAATCACATAAATTTACACAGAACAATACGCTAAATAATTTTGTTATTCATCAGTAAGAAGTTCAAAAATACTTAAAGTTTTCACAATAAATTCGTCTTAATGTAATAAAAATGCGTAAATTTATTATGAAATCAGAATTCTAATACGAATAAAACTTTTCGAAATATTTCTGTTTTTCAGGATTAGAAGTAGAGCCATTTTCTTAAAAAGTATTTGTATGATGTTGCTAAAAAGCTCGGAATGTTTGTTTCAAATGTAATTGTGAATAAAATAAAGTATGTTCTTTATATTTCTCTACTGTTTTGCGATGTAATGCGTAATTATGACGATACTGCAAGAATAAAGGTTACAAAAAGCCCAATCACAATGTATATGCAGAATCTGTACTGTATTATCGAGATATCAGTTAGATATTTTAACAGTGTACAAGATATCGATATATTTTGAATCACATAAATTTACACGTAACAATACGGTAAACATTTTTTGTATTGATCAGTTAGACGTTGAAAAATATTTTAAATTGTCTGAAAAAAATCGTCCTAATGTAGCGAAATTGAGTAAATTTTTTATGTAATCAGAATTCTGATACGAATAAAACTTTTAGGAATATTTTTCTTTACCGTAAATAGAAGTAGAGCCATTTTCTTAAAAAGAATTTGTATGATGTGGCTAAAACGCTCGGAATGTTTGTTTAAAATGTAATTTAGAATAAAATAAAGTTTTTTTTTAGATATCTCTACTGGTTTGCGATGTAATGCGTAATTGTGACGCTACCCTAAGCATAGAGGTTACAAATAGCCGAATCGCAATGTATATGCTGAATCTGTACTTTATTAGCGAGTTATCTGTTAGATATGTTAACAGTGTACAAGATATCAATATATTTTGAATCACATAAATTTACACAGAAAAATACGCTAAATAATTTTGTTATTCATCAGTAAGAATTTCAAAAATACTACAAGTTTTCACAATAAATTCGTCTTAATGTAATAAAAATTCGTAAATTTTTTATGAAATCAGAATTCTGATACGAATAAAACTTTCCGAAACATTTCTCTTTTTCAGGATAAAGAAGTAGAGCCATTTTCTTAAACAGTATTTGTATGATGTGGCTAAAATGCTCGGAATGTTCGTTTCAAATGTAATTTTGAATAAAATAAAGTTTGTTTTTTTTAGATATCTCTACTGTTTAGCAATGTAATGCGTAATTGTGACGATACTCCAAGAATAGAGGTTACAACAAGCCGAATTACAATGTATATGCAGAATCAGTACTGTATTAGCGAGATATCAGTTAGATATTTTAACAACGTACAAGATATCGATATATTTATAATCACATAAATTTACACGGAACAATACGGTAAACATTTTTGTTATTCATCAGTTAGACGTTGAAAAATATTTTAAATTGTCTGAAAAAAAGCGTCCTAATGTAGCGAAATTGAGTAAATTTTTTATGTAATCAGAATCCTTTTACGAATAAAACTTTTCGTAATATTTTTCTTTACCGGAAATAGAAGTAGAGCCATTTTCTTAAAAAGTATTTGTATGATGTGGCTAATACGCTCGGAATGTTTGTTTAAAATGTAATTTAGAATAAAATAAAGTTTGTTTTTTTTAGATATCTCTACTGTTTTGCAATGTAATGCGTAATTGTGACGATACTCCAAGAATAGAGGTTACAACAAGCCGAATTACAATGTATATGCAGAAACTGTACTGTATTAGCGTGATAACAGTTAAATATTTTAACAGTGTACAAGATATCGATATATTTATAATCACTTAAATTTACACGGAACAATACGGTAAACATTTTTGTTATTCATCAGTTAGACGTTGAAAAATATTTTAAATGGTCTGAAAAAAATCGTCCAAATGTAGCGAAATTGAGTAAATTTTTTATGTAATCAGAATTCTGATACGAATAAAACTTTTCGGAATATTTTTCTTTACCGGAAATAGAAGTAGAGCCATTTTCTTAAAAAGTATTTGTATGATGTGGCTAAAACGCTCGGAATGTTCGTTTAAAATGTAATTTAGAATAAAATAAAGTTTTTTTTAGATATCTCTACAGTTTTGCGATGTAAAGCGTAATTATGACGATACTCTAACTCTAGAGGTTACAAATAGCCGAATCGCAATGTATATGCAGAATCTGTACTTTATTAGCGAGATATCTGTTAGATATGTTAACAGTGTACAAGATATCAATATATTTTGAATCACATAAATTTACACAGAACAATACGCTAAATAATTTTGTTATTCATCAGTAAGAAGTTCAAAAATATTTAAAGTTTTCACAAAAAATTCGTCCTAATGTAATGGAAATGCGTAAATTTTTTATGAAATCAGAATTCTAATACGAATAAAACTTTCAGAAACATTTCTCTTTTTCAGGATAAAGAAGTAGAGCCATTCTCTTAAACAGTATTTGTATGATGTGGCTAAAATGCTCGGAATGTTCGTTTCAAATGTAATTTTGAATAAAATAAAGTATGTTTTTTTTATATTTCTCTACTGTTTTGCGATGTAATGCGTAATTATGACGATACTCCAAGAATAGAGGTTACAACAAGCCCAATCACAATGTATATGCAGAATCTGTACTGTATTATCGAGATATCAGTTAGATATTTTAACAGTGTACAAGATATCGATATATTTTGAATCACATAAATTTACACGGAACAATACGGTAAATATTTTTATTACTCATCAGTTAGACGTTGAAAAATATTTTAAATTTTTTAAAAAAATCGTCCAAATGTAGCGAAACTGTTTAAATTTGTTATGAAATCAGAATTCTGATACGAATAAAACTTTTCGAATTATTTTTCTTTATCGGAAGCAGAAATAGAGCCATTTCCTTAAAAAGTATTTGTATGATGTGGCTGAAAAGCTCGAAATGTTTGTTTAATATGTATTTTTGATTAAAATAAAGTCTGTTTTTTTTAGATATCTCTACTTGTTTGCGATGCAATGCGTAGTTATGACGATACACCTAACTAAGAGGTTACAAATAGCCGAATCACAATTTATATGCAGAATCTGTACTTTATTAGCGAGATATCTGTTAGATATTTTAACAGTGTACAACATATCGATATATTTATAATCACTTAAATTTACACGTAACAATACGGTAAACATTTTTGGTATTCATCAGTTAGACGTTGAAAAATATTTTAAATTGTCTGAAAAAAATCGTCCTAATGTAGCGAAATTGAGTAAATTTTTTATGTAATCAGAATTCTGATACGAATAAAACTTTTCGGAATATTTTTCTTTACCGTAAATAGAAGTAGAGCCATTTTCTTAAAAAGAATTTGTATGATGTGGCTAAAACGCTCGGAATGTTTGTTTAAAATGTAATTTTAAATAAAATAAAGTTTTTTTTTTAGAAATCTCTACTGGTTTGCGATGTAATGCGTAATTGTGACGCTACCCTAAGCATAGAGGTTACAAATAGCCGAATCGCAATGTATATGCTGAATCTGTACTTTATTAGCGAGATATCTGTTAGATATGTTAACAGTGTACAAGATATCAATATATTTTGAATCACATCAATTTACACAGAACAATACGCTAAATAATTTTGTTATTCATCAGTAATAAGTTCAAAAATACTTAAAGTTTTCACAATAAATTCGTCTTAATGTAATAAAAATGCGTAAATTTATTATGAAATCAGAATTCTAATACGAATAAAACTTTTCGAAATATTTCTCTTTTTCAGGATTAGAAGTAGAGCCATTTTCTGAAAAAGTATTTGTATGATGTTGCTAAAAAGCTCGGAATGTTTGTTTCAAATGTAATTTTGAATAAAATAAAGTATGTTTTTTTTTATATTTCTCCACTGTTTTGCGATGTAATGCGTAATTATGACGATACTGCAAGAATAGAGGTTACAAAAAGCCAAATCACAATGTATATGCAGAATCTGTACTGTATTATCGAGATATCAGTTAGATATTTTAACAGTGTACAAGATATCGATATATTTTGAATCACATAAATTTACACGGAACAATACGGTAAATATTTTTATTACTCATCAGTTAGACGTTGAAAAATATTTTAAATTTTTTAAAAAAATCGTCCAAATGTAGCGAAACTGTTTAAATTTGTTATGAAATCAGAATTCTGATACGTATAAAACTTTTCGAAATATTTTTCTTTATCGGAAATAGAAGTAGAGCCATTTTCTTAAAAAGTATTCGTATGAAGTGGCTGAAAAGCTCGAAATGTTTGTTTAAATTGTAATTTTGAATAAAATAAAGTATGTTTTTTTAGATATCTCTACTGTTTTGCGATGTAATGGGTAATTCTGACGATACTCCAAGAATAGAGGTTACAACAAGCCGAATTACAATGTATATGCAGAATCTGTACTGTATTAGCGAGATATCAGTTAGATATTTTAACAGTGTACAAGATATCCATATATTTATAATCACTTAAATTTACACGGAACAATACGGTAAACATTTTTGTTATTCATCAGTTAGACGTTGAAAAATATTTTAAATTGTCTGAAAAAAATCGTCCTAATGTAGCGAAATTGAGTAAATTTTTTATGTAATCAGAATTCTGATACGAATAAAACTTTTCGAAATATTTTTATTTACCGGAAATAGAAGTAGAGCCATTGTCTTAAAAAGTATTTGTATGATGTGGCTAAAACGCTCGGAATGTTTGTTTAAAATGTAATTTAGAATAAAATAATTTTTTTTTTAGATATCTCTACTGTTTTGCGTTGTAATGCGTAATTGTGACGGTACCCTAAGCATAGAGGTTACAAATAGCCGAATCGCAATATATATGCTGAATCTGTACTTTATTAGCGAGTTATCTGTTAGATATGTTAACAGTGTACAAGATATCAATATATTTTAATCACAGAAATTTACACAGAACAATACGCTAAATAATTTTGTTATTCATCAGTATGAAGTTCAAAAATACTTAAAGTTTTCACAATAAATTCGTCTTAATGTAATAAAAATGCGTAAATTTATTATGAAATCAGAATTCTAATACGAATAAAACTTTTCGAAATATTTCTCTTTTTCAGGATTAGAAGTAGAGCCATTTTCTTAAAAAGTATTTGTATGATGTTGCTAAAAAGCTCGGAATGTTGGTTTCAAATGTAATTTTGAATAAAATAAAGTATGTTTTTTTTATATTTCTCTACTGTTTTGCGATGTAATGCGTAATTATGACGATACTGCAAGAATAAGGGTTACAAAAAGCCCAATCACAATGTATATGCAGAATCTGTACTGTATTATCGAGATATCAGTTAGATATTTTAACAGTGTACAAGATATCGATATATTTTGAATCACATAAATTTACACGTAACAATACGGTAAACATTTTTTGTATTGATCAGTTAGACGTTGAAAAATATTTTAAATTGTCTGAAAAAAATCGTCCTAATGTAGCGAAATTGAGTAAATTTTTTATGTAATCAGAATTCTGATACGAATAAAACTTTTCGGAATATTTTTCTTTACCGTAAATAGAAGTAGAGCCATTTTCTTAAAAAGAATTTGTATGATGTGGCTAAAACGCTCGGAATGTTTGTTTAAAATGTAATTTAGAATAAAATAAAGTTTTTTTTTTAGATATCTCTACTGGTTTGCGATGTAATGCGTAATTGTGACGCTACCCTAAGCATAGAGGTTACAAATAGCCGAATCGCAATGTATATGCTGAATCTGTACTTTATTAGCGAGATATCTGTTAGATATGTTAACAGTGTACAAGATATCAATATATTTTGAATCACATAAATTTACACAGAACAATACGCTAAATAATTTTGTTATTCATCAGTAAGAATTTCAAAAATACTACAAGTTTTCACAATAAATTCGTCTTAATGTAATAAAAATGCGTAAATTTTTTATGAAATCAGAATTCTGATACGAATAAAACTTTCCGAAACATTTCTCTTTTTCAGGATAAAGAAGTAGAGCCATTTCCTTAAAAGGAATTTGTATGATGTGGCTAAAACGCTCGGAATGTTTGTTTAAAATGTAATTTTAAATAAATTAAAGTTTTTTTTTTAGAAATCTCTACTGGTTTGCGATGTAATGCGTAATTGTGACGCTACCCTAAGCATAGAGGTTACAAATAGCCGAATCGCAATGTATATGCTGAATCTGTACTTTATTAGCGAGATATCTGTTAGATATGTTAACAGTGTACAAGATATCAATATATTTTAAATCACATCAATTTACACAGAACAATACGCTAAATAATTTTGTTATTCATCAGTAAGAAGTTCAAAAATACTTAAAGTTTTCACAATAAATTCGTCTTAATGTAATAAAAATGCGTAAATTTATTATGAAATCAGAATTCTAATACGAATAAAACTTTTCGAAATATTTCTCTTTTTCAGGATTAGAAGTAGAGCCATTTTCTTAAAAAGTATTTGTATGATGTTGCTAAAAAGCTCGGAATGTTTGTTTCAAATGTAATTTTGAATAAAATAAAGTATGTTTTTTTTATATTTCTCTACTGTTTTGCGATGTAATGCGTAATTATGACGATACTGCAAGAATAAAGGTTACAAAAAGCCCAATCACAATGTATATGCAGAATCTGTACTGTATTATCGAGATATCAGTTAGATATTTTAACAGTGTACAAGATATCGATATATTTTGAATCACATAAATTTACACGTAACAATACGGTTAACATGTTTTGTATTGATCAGTTAGACGTTGAAAAATATTTTAAATTGTCTGAAAAAAATCGTCCTAATGTAGCGAAATTGAGTAAATTTTTTATGTAATCAGAATTCTGATACGAATAAACCTTTTCGGAATATTTTTCTTTACCGTAAATAGAAGTAGAGCCATTTTCTTAAAAAGAATTTGTATGATGTGGCTAAAACGCTCGGAATGTTTGTTTAAAATGTAATTTAGAATAAAATAAAGTTTTTTTTTAGATATCTCTACTGGTTTGCGATGTAATGCGTAATTGTGACGCTACCCTAAGCATAGAGGTTACAAATAGCCGAATCGCAATGTATATGCTGAATCTGTACTTTATTAGCGAGATATCTGTTAGATATGTTAACAGTGTACAAGATATCAATATATTTTGAATCACATAAATTTACACAGAACAATACGCTAAATAATTTTGTTATTCATCAGTAAGAATTTCAAAAATACTACAAGTTTTCACAATAAATTCGTCTTAATGTAATAAAAATGCGTAAATTTTTTATGAAATCAGAATTCTGATACGAATAAAACTTTCCGAAACATTTCTCTTTTTCAGGATAAAGAAGTAGAGCCATTTTCTTAAACAGTATTTGTATGATGTGGCTAAAATGCTCGGAATGTTTGTTTCAAATGTAATTTTGAATAAAATAAAGTTTGTTTTTTTTAGATATCTCTACTGTTTAGCAATGTAATGCGTAATTGTGACGATACTCCAAGAATAGAGGTTACAACAAGCCGAATTACAATGTATATGCAGAATCAGTACTGTATTAGCGAGATATCAGTTAGATATTTTAACAACGTACAAGATATCGATATATTTATAATCACATAAATTTACACGGAACAATACGGTAAACATTTTTGTTATTCATCAGTTAGACGTTGAAAAATATTTTAAATTGTCTGAAAAAAAGCGTCCTAATGTAGCGAAATTGAGTAAATTTTTTATGTAATCAGAATCCTTTTACGAATAAAACTTTTCGTAATATTTTTCTTTACCGGAATTAGAAGTAGAGCCATTTTCTTAAAAAGTATTTGTATGATGTGGCTAAAACGCTCGGAATGTTCGTTTAAAATGTAATTTAGAATAAAATAAAGTTTTTTTTTAGATATCTCTAAAGTTTTGCGATGTAAAGCGTAATTATGACGATACTCTAACTCTAGAGGTTACAAATAGCCGAATCGCAATGTATATGCAGAATCTGTACTTTAATAGCGAGATATCTGTTAGATATGTTAACAGTGTACAAGATATCAATATATTTTGAATCACATAAATTTACACAGAACAATACGCTAAATAATTTTGTTATTCATCAGTAAGAAGTTCAAAAATATTTAAAGTTTTCACAAAAAATTCGTCCTAATGTAATGGAAATGCGTAAATTTTTTATGAAATCAGAATTCTAATACGAATAAAACTTTCCGAAACATTTCTCTTTTTCAGGATAAAGAAGTAGAGCCATTCTCTTAAACAGTATTTGTATGATGTGGCTAAATTGCTCGGAATGTTCGTTTCAAATGTAATTTTGAATAAAATAAAGTATGTTTTTTTTATATTTCTCTACTGTTTTGCGATGTAATGGGTAATTCTGACGATACTCCAAGAATAGAGGTTACAACAAGCCGAATTACAATGTATATGCAGAATCTGTACTGTATTAGCGAGATATCAGTTAGATATTTTAACAACGTACAAGATATCGATATATTTATAATCACTTAAATTTACACGGAACAATACGGTAAACATTTTTGTTATTCATCAGTTAGACGTTGAAAAATATTTTAAATTGTCTTAAAAAAATCGTCCTAATGTAGCGAAATTGAGTAAATTTTTTATGTAATCAGAATTCTGATACGAATAAAACTTTTCGAAATATTTTTATTTACCGGAAATAGAAGTAGAGCCATTTTCTTAAAAAGTATTTGTATGATGTGGCTAAAACGCTCGGAATGTTTGTTTAAAAAGTAATTTAGAATAAAATAAATTTTATTTTAGATATCTCTACTGTTTTGCGTTGTAATGCGTAATTGTGACGGTACCCTAAGCATAGAGGTTACAAATAGCCGAATCGCAATATATATGCTGAATCTGTACTTTATTAGCGAGTTATCTGTTAGATATGTTAACAGTGTACAAGATATCAATATATTTTAATCACATAAATTTACACAGAACAATACGCTAAATAATTTTGTTATTCATCAGTAAGAAGTTCAAAAATACTTAAAGTTTTCACAATAAATTCGTCTTAATGTAATAAAAATGCGTAAATTTATTATGAAATCAGAATTCTAATACGAATAAAACTTTTCGAAATATTTCTCTTTTTCAGGATTAGAAGTAGAGCCATTTTCTAAAAAAGTATTTGTATGATGTTGCTAAAAAGATCAGAATGTTTGTTTCAAATGTAATTTTGAATAAAATAAAGTATGTTTTTTTTATATTTCTCTACTGTTTTGCGATGTAATGCGTAATTATGACGATACTGCAAGAATAAAGGTTACAAAAAGCCCAATCACAATGTATATGCAGAATCTGTACTGTATTATCGAGATATCAGTTAGATATTTTAACAGTGTACAAGATATCGATATATTTTGAATCACATAAATTTACACGGAACAATACGGTAAATATTTTTATTACTCATCAGTTAGACGTTGAAAAATTTTTTAAATTTTTTAAAAAAATCGTCCAAATGTAGCGAAACTGTTTACATTTGTTATGAAATCAGAATTCTGATACGAATAAAACTTTTCGAATTATTTTTCTTTATCGGAAGTAGAAATAGAGCCATTTCCTTAAAAAGTATTTGTATGATGTGGCTGAAAAGCTCGAAATGTTTGTTTAATATGTATTTTTGATTAAAATAAAGTCTGTTTTTTTAGATATCTCTACTTGTTTGCGATGCAATGCGTAGTTATGACGATACACCAAGCTAAGAGGTTACAAATAGCCGAATCACAATTTATATGCAGAATCTGTACTTTATTAGCGAGATATCTGTTAGATATTTTAACAGTGTACAACATATCGATATATTTATAATCACTTAAATTTACACGTAACAATACGGTAAACATTTTTGGTATTCATCAGTTAGACGTTGAAAAATATTTTAAATTGTCTGAAAAAAATCGTCCTAATGTAGCGAAATTGAGTAAATTTTTTATGTAATCAGAATTCTGATACGAATAAAACTTTTCGGAATATTTTTCTTTACCGTAAATAGAAGTAGAGCCATTTTCTTAAAAAGAATTTGTATGATGTGGCTAAAACGCTCGGAATGTTTGTTTAAAATGTAATTTTAATAAAATAAAGTTTTTTTTTTAGAAATCTCTACTGGTTTGCGATGTAATGCGTAATTGTGACGCTACCCTAAGCATAGAGGTTACAAATAGCCGAATCGCAATGTATATGCTGAATCTGTACTTTATTAGCGAGATATCTGTTAGATATGTTAACAGTGTACAAGATATCAATATATTTTGAATCACATCAATTTACACAGAACAATACGCTAGATAATTTTGTTATTCATCAGTAAGAAGTTCAAAATTACTTAAAGTTTTTACAATAAATTCGTCTTAATGTAATAAAAATGCGTAAATTTATTATGAAATCAGAATTCTAATACGAATAAAACTTTTCGAAATATTTCTCTTTTTCAGGATTAGAAGTAGAGCCATTTTCTAAAAAAGTATTTGTATGATGTTGCTAAAAAGCTCGGAATGTTTGTTTCAAATGTAATTTTGAATAAAATAAAGTATGTTTTTTTTATATTTCTCTACTGTTTTGCGATGTAATGCGTAATTATGACGATACTGCAAGAATAGAGGTTACAAAAAGCCCAATCACAATGTATATGCAGAATCTGTACTGTATTATCGAGATATCAGTTAGATATTTTAACAGTGTACAAGATATCGATATATTTTGAATCACATAAATTTACACGGAACAATACGGTAAATATTTTTATTACTCATCAGTTAGACGTTGAAAAATATTTTAAATTTTTTAAAAAAATCGTCCAAATGTAGCGAAACTGTTTAAATTTGTTATGAAATCAGAATTCTGATACGTATAAATCTTTTCGAAATATTTTTCTTTATCGGAAATAGAAGTAGAGCCATTTTCTTAAAAAGTTTTCGTATGATGTGGCTGAAAAGCTCGAAATGTTTGTTTAAATTGTAATTTTGAATAAAATAAAGTATGTTTTTTTTAGATATCTCTACTGTTTTGCGATGTAATGGGTAATTCTGACGATACTCCAAGAATAGAGGTTACAACAAGCCGAATTACAATGTATATGCAGAATCTGTACTGTATTAGCGAGATATCAGTTAGATATTTTAACAGTGTACAAGATATCCATATATTTATAATCACTTAAATTTACACGGAACAATACGGTAAACATTTTTGTTATTCATCAGTTAGACGTTGAAAATATTTTAAATTGTCTGAAAAAAATCGTCCTAATGTAGCGAAATTGAGTAAATTTTTTATGTAATCAGAATTCTGATACGAATAAAACTTTTCGAAATATTTTTATTTACCGGAAATAGAAGTAGAGCCATTTTCTTAAAAAGTATTTGTATGATGTGGCTAAAACGCTCGGAATGTTTGTTTAAAATGTAATTTAGAATAAAATAAATTTTTTTTTAGATATCTCTACTGTTTTGCGTTGTAATGCGTAATTGTGACGGTACCCTAAGCATAGAGGTTACAAATAGCCGAATCGCAATATATATGCTGAATCTGTACTTTATTAGCGAGTTATCTGTTAGATATGTTAACAGTGTTTAAGATATCAATATATTTTAATCACATAAATTTACACAGAACAATACGCTAAATAATTTTGTTATTCATCAGTAAGAAGTTCAATAATACTTAAAGTTTTCACAATAAATTCGTCTTAATGTAATAAAAATGCGTAAATTTATTATGAAATCAGAATTATAATACAAATAAAACTTTTCGAAATATTTCTCTTTTTCAGGATACGAAGTAGAGCCATTTTCTTAAAAAGTATTTGTATGATGTTGCTAAAAAGCTCGGAATGTTTGTTTCAAATGTAATTTTGAATAAAATAAAGTATGTTTTTTTTATATTTCTCTACTGTTTTGCGATGTAATGCGTAATTATGACGATACTGCAAGAATAAAGGTTACAAAAAGCCCAATCACAATGTATATGCAGAATCTGTACTGTATCATCGAGATATCAGTTAGATATTTTAACAGTGTACAAGATATCGATATATTTTGAATCACATAAATTTACACGGAACAATACGGTAAATATTTTTATTACTCATCAGTTAGACGTTGAAAAATATTTTAAATTTTTTAAAAAAATCGTCCAAATGTAGCGAAACTGTTTAAATTTGTTATGAAATCAGAATTCTGATACGAATAAAACTTTTCGAAATATTTTTCTTTATCGGAAGTAGAAATAGAGCCATTTCCTTAAAAAGTATTTGTATGAAGTGGCTGAAAAGCTCGAAATGTTTGTTTAATATGTATTTTTGATTAAAATAAAGTCTGTTTTTTTTAGATATCTCTACTTGTTTGCGATGCAATGCGTAGTTATGACGATACACCAAGCTAAGAGGTTACAAATAGCCGAATCACAATTTATATGCAGAATCTGTACTTTATTAGCGAGATATCTGTTAGATATTTTAACAGTGTACAACATATCGATATATTTATAATCACTTAAATTTACACGTAAAAATACGGTAAACATTTTTGGTAATCATCAGTTAGACGTTGAAAAATATTTTAAATTGTCTGAAAAAAATCGTCCTAATGTAGCGAAATTGAGTAAATTTTTTATGTAATCAGAATTCTGATACGAATAAAACTTTTCGGAATATTTTTCTTTACCGTAAATAGAAGTAGAGCCATTTTCTTAAAAAGAATTTGTATGATGTGGCTAAAACGCTCGGAATGTTTGTTTAAAATGTAATTTTAAATAAAATAAAGTTTTTTTTTTAGAAATCTCTACTGGTTTGCGATGTAATGCGTAATTGTGACGCTACCCTAAGCATAGAGGTTACAAATAGCCGAATCGCAATGTATATGCTGAATCTGTACTTTATTAGCGAGATATCTGTTAGATATGTTAACAGTGTACAAGATATCAATATATTTTGAATCACATCAATTTACACAGAACAATACGCTAAATAATTTTGTTATTCATCAGTAAGAAGTTCAAAAATACTTAAAGTTTTCACAATAAATTCGTCTTAATGTAATAAAAATGCGTAAATTTATTATGAAATCAGAATTCTAATACGAATAAAACTTTTCGAAATATTTCTCTTTTTCAGGATTAGAAGTAGAGCCATTTTCTAAAAAAGTATTTGTATGATGTTGCTAAAAAGCTCGGAATGTTTGTTTCAAATGTAATTTTGAATAAAATAAAGTATGTTTTTTTTATATTTCTCTACTGTTTTGCGATGTAATGCGTAATTATGACGATACTGCAAGAATAAAGGTTACAAAAAGCCCAATCACAATGTATATGCAGAATCTGTACTGTATTATCGAGATATCAGTTAGATATTTTAACAGTGTACAAGATATCGATATATTTTGAATCACATAAATTTACACGGAACAATACGGTAAATATTTTTATTACTCATCAGTTAGACGTTGAAAAATATTTTAAATTTTTTAAAAAAATCGTCCAAATGTAGCGAAACTGTTTAAATTTGTTATGAAATCAGAATTCTGATACGAATAAAACTTTTCGAAATATTTTTCTTTATCGGAAGTAGAAATAGAGCCATTTCCTTAAAAAGTATTTGTATGATGTGGCTGAAAAGCTCGAAATGTTTGTTTAATATGTATTTTTGATTAAAATAAAGTCTGTTTTTTTTAGATATCTCTACTTGTTTGCGATGCAATGCGTAGTTAAGACGATACACCAAGCTAAGAGGTTACAAATAGCCGAATCACAATTTATATGCAGAATCTGTACTTTATTAGCGAGATATCTGTTAGATATTTTAACAGTGTACAACATATCGATATATTTATAATCACTTAAATTTACACGTAACAATACGGTAAACATTTTTGGTATTCATCAGTTAGACGTTGAAAAATATTTTAAATTGTCTGAAAAAAATCGTCCTAATGTAGCGAAATTGAGTAAATTTTTTATGTAATCAGAATTCTGATACGAATAAAACTTTTCGGAATATTTTTCTTTACCGTAAATAGAAGTAGAGCCATTTTCTTAAAAAGAATTTGTATGATGTGGCTAAAACGCTCGGAATGTTTGTTTAAAATGTAATTTTAAATAAAATAAAGTTTTTTTTTTAGAAATCTCTACTGGTTTGCGATGTAATGCGTAATTGTGACGCTACCCGAAGCATAGAGGTTACAAATAGCCGAATCGCAATGTATATGCTGAATCTGTACTTTATTAGCGAGATATCTGTTAGATATGTTAACAGTGTACAAGATATCAATATATTTTAAATCACATCAATCTACACAGAACAATACGCTAAATAATTTTGTTATTCATCAGTAAGAAGTACAAAAATACTTAAAGTTTTCACAATAAATTCGTCTTAATGTAATAAAAATGAGTAAATTTATTATGAAATCAGAATTTTAATACGAATAAAACTTTTCGAAACATTTCTCTTTTTCAGGATTAGAAGAAGAGCCATTTTCTGAAAAAGTATTTGTATGATGTTGCTAAAAAGCTCGGAATGTTCGTTTCAAATGTAATTTTGAATAAAATAAAGTATGTTTTTTTTATATTTCTCTACTGTTTTGCGATGTAATGCGTAATTATGACGATACTGCAAGAATAGAGGTTACAAAAAGCCCAATCACAATGTATATGCAGAATCTGTACTGTATTATCGAGATATCAGTTAGATATTTTAACAGTGTACAAGATATCGATATATTTTGAATCACATAAATTTACACGGAACAATACGGTAAATATTTTTATTACTCATCAGTTAGACGTTGAAAAATATTTTAAATTTTTTAAAAAAATCGTCCAAATGTAGCGAAACTGTTTAAATTTGTTATGAAATCAGAATTCTGATACGTATAAAACTTTTCGAAATATTTTTCTTTATCGGAAATAGAAGTAGAGCCATTTTCTTAAAAAGTTTTCGTATGATGTGGCTGAAAAGCTCGAAATGTTTGTTTAAATTGTAATTTTGAATAAAATAAAGTATGTTTTTTTTAGATATCTCTACTGTTTTGCGATGTAATGGGTAATTCTGACGATACTCCAAGAATAGAGGTTACAACAAGCCGAATTACAATGTATATGCAGAATCTGTACTGTATTAGCGAGATATCAGTTAGATATTTTAACAGTGTACAAGATATCCATATATTTATAATCACTTAAATTTACACGGAACAATACGGTAAACATTTTTGTTATTCATCAGTTAGACGTTGAAAATATTTTAAATTGTCTGAAAAAAATCGTCCTAATGTAGCGAAATTGAGTAAATTTTTTATGTAATCAGAATTCTGATACGAATAAAACTTTTCGAAATATTTTTATTTACCGGAAATAGAAGTAGAGCCATTTTCTTAAAAAGTATTTGTATGATGTGGCTAAAACGCTCGGAATGTTTGTTTAAAATGTAATTTAGAATAAAATAAATTTTTTTTTAGATATCTCTACTGTTTTGCGTTGTAATGCGTAATTGTGACGGTACCCTAAGCATAGAGGTTACAAATAGCCGAATCGCAATATATATGCTGAATCTGTACTTTATTAGCGAGTTATCTGTTAGATATGTTAACAGTGTTTAAGATATCAATATATTTTAATCACATAAATTTACACAGAACAAAACGCTAAATAATTTTGTTATTCATCAGTAAGAAGTTCAATAATACTTAAAGTTTTCACAATAAATTCGTCTTAATGTAATAAAAATGCGTAAATTTATTATGAAATCTGAATTCTAATACGAATAAAACTTTTCGAAATATTTCTCTTTTTCAGGATTAGTAGTAGAGCCATTTTCTTAAAAAGTATTTGTATGATGTTGCTAAAAAGCTCGGAATGTTTGTTTCAAATGTAATTTTGAATAAAATAAAGTATGTTTTTTTTATATTTCTCTACTGTTTTGCGATGTAATGCGTAATTATGACGATACTGCAAGAATAAAGGTTACAAAAAGCCCAATCACAATGTATATGCAGAATCTGTACTGTATTATCGAGATATCAGTTAGATATTTTAACAGTGTACAAGATATCGATATATTTTGAATCACATAAATTTACACGGAACAATACGGTAAATATTTTTATTACTCATCAGTTAGACGTTGAAAAATATTTTAAATTTTTTAAAAAAATCGTCCAAATGTAGCGAAACTGTTTAAATTTGTTATGAAATCAGAATTCTGATACGAATAAAACTTTTCGAAATATTTTTCTTTATCGGAAGTAGAAATAGAGCCATTTCCTTAAAAAGTATTTGTATGAAGTGGCTGAAAAGCTCGAAATGTTTGTTTAATATGTATTTTTGATTAAAATAAAGTCTGTTTTTTTTAGATATCTCTACTTGTTTGCGATGCAATGCGTAGTTATGACGATACACCAAGCTAAGAGGTTACAAATAGCCGAATCACAATTTATATGCAGAATCTGTACTTTATTAGCGAGATATCTGTTAGATATTTTAACAGTGTACAACATATCGATATATTTATAATCACTTAAATTTACACGTAAAAATACGGTAAACATTTTTGGTATTCATCAGTTAGACGTTGAAAAATATTTTAAATTGTCTGAAAAAAATCGTCCTAATGTAGCGAAATTGAGTAAATTTTTTATGTAATCAGAATTCTGATACGAATAAAACTTTTCGGAATATTTTTCTTTACCGTAAATAGAAGTAGAGCCATTTTCTTAAAAAGAATTTGTATGATGTGGCTAAAACGCTCGGAATGTTTGTTTAAAATGTAATTTTAAATAAAATAAAGTTTTTTTTTTAGAAATCTCTACTGGTTTGCGATGTAATGCGTAATTGTGACGCTACCCTAAGCATAGAGGTTACAAATAGCCGAATCGCAATGTATATGCTGAATCTGTACTTTATTAGCGAGATATCTGTTAGATATGTTAACAGTGTACAAGATATCAATATATTTTGAATCACATCAATTTACACAGAACAATACGCTAAATAATTTTGTTATTCATCAGTAAGAAGTTCAAAAATACTTAAAGTTTTCACAATAAATTCGTCTTAATGTAATAAAAATGCGTAAATTTATTATGAAATCAGAATTCTAATACGAATAAAACTTTTCGAAATATTTCTCTTTTTCAGGATTAGAAGTAGAGCCATTTTCTAAAAAAGTATTTGTATGATGTTGCTAAAAAGCTCGGAATGTTTGTTTCAAATGTAATTTTGAATAAAATAAAGTATGTTTTTTTTATATTTCTCTACTGTTTTGCGATGTAATGCGTAATTATGACGATACTGCAAGAATAAAGGTTACAAAAAGCCCAATCACAATGTATATGCAAAATCTGTACTGTATTATCGAGATATCAGTTAGATATTTTAACAGTGTACAAGATATCGATATATTTTGAATCACATAAATTTACACGGAACAATACGGTAAATATTTTTATTACTCATCAGTTAGACGTTGAAAAATATTTTAAATTTTTTAAAAAAATCGTCCAAATGTAGCGAAACTGTTTAAATTTGTTATGAAATCAGAATTCTGATACGAATAAAACTTTTCGAAATATTTTTCTTTATCGGAAGTAGAAATAGAGCCATTTCCTTAAAACGTATTTGTATGATGTGGCTGAAAAGCTCGAAATGTTTGTTTAATATGTATTTTTGATTAAAATAAAGTCTGTTTTTTTTAGATATCTCTACTTGTTTGCGATGCAATGCGTAGTTAAGACGATACACCAAGCTAAGAGGTTACAAATAGCCGAATCACAATTTATATGCAGAATCTGTACTTTATTAGCGAGATATCTGTTAGATATTTTAACAGTGTACAACATATCGATATATTTATAATCACTTAAATTTACACGTAACAATACGGTAAACATTTTTGGTATTCATCAGTTAGACGTTGAAATATATTTTAAATTGTCTGAAAAAAATCGTCCTAATGTAGCGAAATTGAGTAAATTTTTTATGTAATCAGAATTCTGATACGAATAAAACTTTTCGGAATATTTTTCTTTACCGTAAATAGAAGTAGAGCCATTTTCTTAAAAAGAATTTGTATGATGTGGCTAAAACGCTCGGAATGTTTGTTTAAAATGTAATTTTAAATAAAATAAAGTTTTTTTTTTAGAAATCTCTACTGGTTTGCGATGTAATGCGTAATTTTGACGCTACCCTAAGCATAGAGGTTACAAATAGCCGAATCGCAATGTATATGCCGAATCTGTACTTTATTAGCGAGATATCTGTTAGATATGTTAACAGTGTACAAGATATCAATATATTTTAAATCACATCAATTTACACAGAACAATACGCTAAATAATTTTGTTATTCATCAGTAAGAAGTACAAAAATACTTAAAGTTTTCACAATAAATTCGTCTTAATGTAATAAAAATGCGTAAATTTATTATGAAATCAGAATTCTAATACGAATAAAACTTTTCGAAACATTTCTCTTTTTCAGGATTAGAAGTAGAGCCATTTTCTGAAAAAGTATTTGTATGATGTTGCTAAAAAGCTCGGAATGTTTGTTTCAAATGTAATTTTGAATAAAATAAAGTATGTTTTTTTTATATTTCTCTACTGTTTTGCGATGTAATGCGTAATTATGACGATACTGCAAGAATAGAGGTTACAAAAAGCCCAATCACAATGTATATGCAGAATCTGTACTGTATTATCGAGATATCAGTTAGATATTTTAACAGTGTACAAGATATCGATATATTTTGAATCACATAAATTTACACGGAACAATACGGTAAATATTTTTATTACTCATCAGTTAGACGTTGAAAAATATTTTAAATTTTTTAAAAAAATCGTCCAAATGTAGCGGAACTGTTTAAATTTGTTATGAAATCAGAATTCTGATACGTATAATACTTTTCGAAATATTTTTCTTTATCGGAAATAGAAGTAGAGCCATTTTCTTAAAAAGTTTTCGTATGATGTGGCTGAAAAGCTCGAAATGTTTGTTTAAATTGTAATTTTGAATAAAATAAAGTATGTTTTTTTTAGATATCTCTACTGTTTTGCGATGTAATGGGTAATTCTGACGATACTCCAAGAATAGAGGTTACAACAAGCCGAATTACAATGTATATGCAGAATCTGTACTGTATTAGCGAGATATCAGTTAGATATTTTAACAGTGTACAAGATATCCATATATTTATAATCACTTAAATTTACACGGAACAATACGGTAAACATTTTTGTTATTCATCAGTTAGACGTTGAAAATATTTTAAATTGTCTGAAAAAAATCGTCCTAATGTAGCGAAATTGAGTAAATTTTTTATGTAATCAGAATTCTGATACGAATAAAACTTTTCGAAATATTTTTATTTACCGGAAATAGAAGTAGAGCCATTTTCTTAAAAAGTATTTGTATGATGTGGCTAAAACGCTCGGAATGTTTGTTTAAAATGTAATTTAGAATAGAATAAATTTTTTTTTAGATATCTCTACTGTTTTGCGTTGTAATGCGTAATTGTGACGGTACCCTAAGCATAGAGTTTACAAATAGCCGAATCGCAATATATATGCTGAATCTGTACTTTATTAGCGAGTTATCTGTTAGATATGTTAACAGTGTTTAAGATATCAATATATTTTAATCACATAAATTTACACAGAACAATACGCTAAATAATTTTGTTATTCATCAGTAAGAAGTTCAATAATACTTAAAGTTTTCACAATAAATTCGTCTTAATGTAATAAAAATGCGTAAATTTATTATGAAATCTGAATTCTAATACGAATAAAACTTTTCGAAATATTTCTCTTTTTCAGGATTAGTAGTAGAGCCATTTTCTTAAAAAGTATTTGTATGATGTTGCTAAAAAGCTCGGAATGTTTGTTTCAAATGTAATTTTGAATAAAATAAAGTATGTTTTTTTTATATTTCTCTACTGTTTTGCGATGTAATGCGTAATTATGACGATACTGCAAGAATAGAGGTTACAAAAAGCCCAATCACAATGTATATGCAGAATCTGTACTGTATTATCGAGATATCAGTTAGATATTTTAACAGTGTACAAGATATCGATATATTTTGAATCACATAAATTTACACGGAACAATACGGTAAATATTTTTATTACTCATCAGTTAGACGTTGAAAAATATTTCAAATTTTTTAAAAAAATCGTCCAAATGTAGCGAAACTGTTTAAATTTGTTATGAAATCAGAATTCTGATACGTATAAAACTTTTCGAAATATTTTTCTTTATCGGAAGTAGAAGTAGAGCCATTTTCTTAAAAAGTATTCGTATGATGTGGCTGAAAAGCTCGAAATGTTTGTTTAAATTGTAATTTTGAATAAAATAAAGTATGTTTTTTTTAGATATCTCTACTGTTTTGCGATGTAATGGGTAATTCTGACGATACTCCAAGAATAGAGGTTACAACAAGCCGAATTACAATGTATATGCAGAATCTGTACTGTATTAGCGAGATATCTGTTAGATATGTTAACAGTGTACAAGATATCAATTTATTTTGAATCACATAAATTTACACAGAAAAATACGCTAAATAATTTTGGTATTCATCAGTAAGAAGTTCAAAAATATTTAAAGTTTTCACAATAAATTCGTTTAAATGTAATGGAAATGCGTAAATTTTTTATGAAATCAGAATTCTAATACGAATAAAACTTTTCGAAATATTTCTCTTTTTCAGGATTAGAAGTAGAGCCATTTTTTTAAAAAGTATTTGTATTATGTGGCTCAAAAGCTGGGAATGTTCGTTTCAAATGTAATTTTGAATAAAATAAAGTATGTTTTTTTTATATTTCTCTACTGTTATGCGATGAAATGCGTAATTATGACGATACTCCAAGAATAGAGGTTACAAAAAGCCCAATCACAATGTATATGCAGAATCTGTACTGTATTATCGAGATATCAGTTAGATATTTTAACCGTGTACAAGATATCGATATATTTTGAATCACATAAATTTACACGGAATAATACGGTAAATATTTTTATTACTCATCAGTTAGACGTTGAAAAATATTTTAAATTTTTTAAAAAAATCGTCCAAATGTAGCGAAACTGTTTAAATTTGTTATGAATTCAGAATTCTGATACGTATAAAACTTTTCGAAATATTTTTCTTTATCGGAAATAGAAATAGAGCCATTTTCTTAAACAGTATTCGTATGATGTGGCTGAAAAGCTCGAAATGTTTGTTTAAAATGTAATTTTGAATAAAATAAAGTAAGTTTTTTTTAGATATCTCTACTGTTTTGCGATGTAATGCGTAATTGTTACGCTACCCTAAGCATAGAGGTTACAAATAGCCGAATCGCAATGTATATGCAGAATCTGTACTTTATTAGCGAGATATCTGTTAGATATGTTAACAGTGTACAAGATATCAATTTATTTTGAATCACATAAATTTACACAGAACAATACGCTAAATAATTTTGGTACTCATCAGTAAGAAGTTCAAAAATATTTAAAGTTTTCACAATGAATTCGTTTAAATGTAATGGAAATGCGTAAATTTTTTATGAAATCAGGATTCTAATACGAATAAAACTTTTCGAAATATTTCTCTTTTTCAGGATTAGAAGTAGAGCCATTTTCTTAAAAAGTATTTGTATTATGTGGCTCAAAAGCTGGGAATGTTCGTTTCAAATGTAATTTTGAATAAAATAAAGTATGTTTTATTTATAAGTCTCTACTGTTTTGCGATGTAATGCGTAATTCTGACGATACTCCAAGAATAGAGGTTACAACAAGCCGAATCACAATGTATATGCAGAATCTGTACTGTATTAGTGAGATATCAGTTAGATATTTTAACAGTGTACAACATATCGATATATTTATAATCACTTAAATTTACACGTAACAATACGGTAAACATTTTTGTTATTCATCAGTTAGACTTTGAAAAATATTTTAAATTTTTTAAAAAAATCGTCCAAATGTAGCGAAACTGTTTAAATTTGTTATGAAATCAGAATTCTGATACGTATAAAACTTTTCGAAATATTTTTCTTTATCGGAAATAGAAGTAGAGCCATTTTCTTAAAAAGTTTTCGTATGATGTGGCTGAAAAGCTCGAAATGTTTGTTTAAATTGTAATTTTGAATAAAATAAAGTATGTTTTTTTTTATATTTCTCTACTGTTTTGCGATGTAATGCGTAATTATGACGGTACTCCAAGAATAGAGGTTACAAAAAGCCCAATCACAATGTATATGCAGAATCTGTACTGTATTATCGAGATATCAGTTAGATATGTTAACAGTGTACAAGATATCGATATATTTTGAATCACATAAATTAACACGGAACAATACGGTAAATATTTTTATTACTCATCAGTTAGACGTTGAAAAATATTTTAAATTTTTTAAAAAAATCGTCCAAATGTAGCGAAACTGTTTAAATTTGTTATGAATTCAGAATTCTGATACGTATAAAACTTTTCGAAAAATTTTTCTTTATCGGAAATAGAAATAGAGCCATTTTCTTAAAAAGTATTCGTATGATGTGGCTGAAAGGCTCGAAATGTTTGTTTAAAATGTAATTTAGAATAAAATAAAGTATGTTTTTTTTAGATATCTCTACTGTTTTGCGATGTAATGCGTAATTGTTACGCTACCCTAAGCATACAGGTTACAAATAGCCGAATCGCAATGTATATGCTGAATCTGTACTTTATTAGCGAGGTATCTGTTAGATATGTTAACAGTGTACAAGATATCAATTTATTTTGAATCACATAAATTTACACAGAACAATACGCTAAATAATTTTGGTATTCATCAGTAAGAAGTTCAAAAATATTTAAATTTTTCACAATAAATTCGTTTAAATGTAATGGAAATGCGTATATTTTTTATGAAATCAGAATTCTAATACGAATAAAACTTTTCGAAATATTTCTCTTTTTCAGGATTAGAAGTAGAGCCATTTTCTTAAAAAGTATTTGTATGATGTGGCTCAAAAGCTGGGAATGTTCGTTTCAAATGTAATTTTGAATAAAATAAAGTATGTTTTATTTATAAGTCTCTACAGTTTTGCGATGTTATGCGTAATTCTGACGATACTCCAAGAATAGAGGTTACAACAAGCCGAATCACAATGTATATGCAGAATCTTTTACTGTATTAGTGAGATATCAGTTAGATATTTTAACAGTGTACAACATATCGATATATTTATAATCACTTAAATTTACACGTAACAATACGGTAAACATTTTTGGTATTCATCAGTTAGACGTTGAAAAATATTTTAAATTGTCTGAAAAAAATCGTCCTAATGTAGCGAAATTGAGTAAATTTTTTATGTAATCAGAATTCTGATACGAATAAAACTTTTCGGAAAATTTTTCTTTACCGTAAATAGAAGTAGAGCCATTTTCTTAAAAAGAATTTGTATGATGTGGCTAAAACGCTCGGAATGTTTGTTTAAAATGTAATTTTAAATAAAATAAAGTTTTTTTTTTAGAAATCTCTACTGGTTTGCGATGTAATGCGTAATTGTGACGCTACCCTAAGCATAGAGGTTACAAATAGCCGAATCGCAATGTATATGCTGAATCTGTACTTTATTAGCGAGATATCTGTTAGATATGTTAACAGTGTACAAGATATCAATATATTTTGAATCACATCAATTTACAGAACAATACGCTAAATAATTTTGTTATTCATCAGTAAGAAGTTCAAAAATACTTAAAGTTTTCACAATAAATTCGTCTTAATGTAATAAAAATGCGTAAATTTATTATGAAATCAGAATTCTAATACGAATAAAACTTTTCGAAATATTTATCTTTTTCAGGATTAGAAGTAGAGCCATTTTCTGAAAAAGTATTTGTATGATGTTGCTAAAAAGCTCGGAATGTTTGTTTCAAATGTAATTTTGAATAAAATAAAGTATGTTTTTTTTTATATTTCTCTACTGTTTTGCGATGTAATGCGTAATTATTACGATACTGCAAGAATAGAGGTTACAAAAAGCACAAACACAATGTATATGCAGAATCTGTACTGTATTATCGAGATATCAGTTAGATATTTTAACAGTGTACAAGATATCGATATATTTTGAATCACATAAATTTACACGGAACAATACGGTAAATATTTTTATTACTCATCAGTTAGACGTTGAAAAATATTTTAAATTTTTTAAAAAAATCGTCCAAATGTAGCGAAACTGTTTAAATTTGTTATGAAATCAGAATTCTGATACGTATAAAACTTTTCGAAATATTTTTCTTTATCGGAAATAGAAGTAGAGCCATTTTCTTAAAAAGTATTCGTATGATGTGGCTGAAAAGCTCGAAATGTTTGTTTAAATTGTAATTTTGAATAAAATAAAGTATGTTTTTTTTAGATATCTCTACTGTTTTGCGATGTAATGGGTAATTCTGACGATACTCCAAGAATAGAGGTTACAACAAGCCGAATTACAATGTATATGCAGAATCTGTACTGTATTAGCGAGATATCAGTTAGATATTTTAACAGTGTACAAGATATCCATATATTTATAATCACTTAAATTTACACGGAACAATACGGTAAACATTTTTGTTATTCATCAGTTAGACGTTGAAAAATATTTTAAATTGTCTGAAAAAAATCGTCCTAATGTAGCGAAATTGAGTAAATTTTTTATGTAATTAGAATTCTGATACGAATAAAACTTTTCGAAATATTTTTATTTACCGGAAATAGAAGTAGAGCCATTTTCTTAAAAAGTATTTGTATGATGTGGCTAAAACGCTCGGAATGTTTGTTTAAAATGTAATTTAGAAAAAAATAAATTTTTTTTTTAGATATCTCTACTGTTTTGCGTTGTAATGCGTAATTGTGACGGTACCCTAAGCATAGAGGTTACAAATAGCCGAATCGCAATATATATGCTGAATCTGTACTTTATTAGCGAGTTATCTGTTAGATATGTTAACAGTGTACAAGATATCAATATATTTTAATCACATAAATTTACACAGAAAAATACGCTAAATAATTTTGTTATTCATCAGTAAGAAGTTCAAATATACTTAAAGTTTTCACAATAAATTCGTCTTAATGTAATAAAAATGCGTAAATTTATTATGAAATCAGAATTCTAATACGAATAAAACTTTTCGAAATATTTCTCTTTTTCAGGATTAGAAGTAGAGCCATTTTCTTAAAAAGTATTTGTATGATGTTGCTAAAAAGCTCGGAATGTTTGTTTCAAATGTAATTTTGAATAAAATAAAGTATGTTTTTTTATATTTCTCTACTGTTTTGCGATGTAATGCGTAATTATGACGATACTGCAAGAATAAAGGTTACAAAAAGCCCAATCACAATTATATGCAGAATCTGTACTGTATTATCGAGATAACAGTTAGATATTTTATCAGTGTACAAGATATCGATATATTTTGAATCACATAAATTTACACGGAACAATACGGTAAATATTTTTATTACTCATCAGTTAGACGTTGAAAAATATTTTAAATTTTTTAAAAAAATCGTCCAAATGTAGCGAAACTGTTTAAATTTGTTATGAAATCAGAATTCTGATACGAATAAAACTTTTCGAAATATTTTTCTTTATCGGAAGTAGAAATAGAGCCATTTCCTTAAAAAGTATTTGTATGATGTGGCTGAAAAGCTCGAAATGTTTGTTTAAAATGTAATTTTGAATAAAATAAAGTATGTTTTTTTTAGTTATCTCTACTGTTTTGCGATGCAATGCGTAATTGTTACGCTACCCTAAGCATAGAGGTTACAAATAGCCGAATCGGCAATGTATATGCAGAATCTGTACTTTATTAGCGAGATATCTGTTAGATATGTTAACAGTGTACAAGATATCAATTTATTTTGAATCACATAAATTTACACAGAAAAATACGCTAAATAATTTTGGTATTCATCAGTAAGAAGTTCAAAAATACTTAAAAATTTCACAATAAATTCGTCTTAATGTAATAAAAATGCGTAAATTTATTATGAATCCGAATTCTAATACGAATAAAACTTTTCGAAATATTTCTCTTTTTCAGGATTAGAAGTAGAGCCATTTTCTTAAAATGTATTTGTATGATGTTGCTAAAAAGCTCGGAATGTTTGTTTCAAATGTAATTTTGAATAAAATAAAGTATGTTTTTTTTATATTTCTCTACTTTTTTGCGATGTAATGCGTAATTATGACGATACTGCAAGAATAAAGGTTACAAAAAGCCCAATCACCATGTATATGCAGAATCTGTACTGTATTATCGAGATATCAGTTAGATATTTTAACAGTGTACAAGATATCGATATATTTGAATCACATAAATTTACACGGAACAATACGGTAAATATTTTTTATTACTCATCAGTTAGACGTTGAAAAATATTATAAATTTTTAAAAAAATCGTCCAAATGTAGCGAAACTGTTTAAATTTGTTATGAAATCAGAATTCTGATACGTATAAAACTTTTCGAAATATTTTTCTTTATCGGAAGTAGAGTAGAGCCATTTTCCTAAAAAGTATTCGTATGATGTGGCTGAAAAGCTCGAAATGTTTGTTTAAATTGTAATTTTGAATAAAATAAAGTATGTTTTTTTTAGATATCTCTACTGTTTTGCGATGTAATGGGTAATTCTGACGATACTCCAAGAATAGAGGTTACAACAAGCCGAATTACAATGTATATGCAGAATCTGTACTGTATTAGCGAGATATCAGTTAGATATTTTAACAGTGTACAAGATATCCATATATTTATAATCACTTAAATTTACACGGAACAATACGGTAAACATTTTTGTTATTCATCAGTTAGACGTTGAAAAATATTTTAAATTGTCTGAAAAAAATCGTCCTAATGTAGCGAAATTGAGTAAATTTTTTATGTAATCAGAATTCTGATACGAATAAAACTTTCGAAATATTTTTATTTACCGGAAATAGAAGTAGAGCCATTTTCTTAAAAAGTATTTGTATGATGTGGCTAAAACGCACGGAATGTTTGTTTAAAATGTAATTTAGAATAAAATAAATTTTTTTTTTTAGATATCTCTACTGTTTTGCGTTGTAATGCGTAATTGTGACGGTACCCTAAGCATAGAGGTTACAAATAGCCGAATCGCAATATATATGCTGAATCTGTACTTATTAGCGAGTTATCTGTTAGATATGTTAACAGTGTACAAGATATCAATATATTTTAATCACATAAATTTACACAGAACAATACGCTAAATAATTTTGTTATTCATCAGTAACAAGTTCAATAATACTTAAAGTTTTCACAATAAATTCGTCTTAATGTAATAAAAATGCGTAAATTTATTATGAAATCAGAATTCTAATACGAATAAAACTTTTCGAAATATTTCTCTTTTTCAGGATTAGTAGTAGAGCCATTTTCTTAAAAAGTATTTGTATGATGTTGCTAAAAAGCTCGGAATGTTTGTTTCAAATGTAATTTTGAATAAAATAAAGTATGTTTTTTTTTATATTTCTCTACTGTTTTGCGATGTAATGCGTAATTATGACGATACTGCAAGAATAGAGGTTACAAAAAGCCCAATCACAATGTATATGCAGAATCTGTACTGTATTATCGAGATATCAGTTAGATATTTTAACAGTGTACAAGATATCGATATATTTTGAATCACATAAATTTACACGGAACAATACGGTAAATATTTTTATTACTCATCAGTTAGACGTTGAAAAATATTTTAAATTTTTTAAAAAAAATCGTCCAAATGTAGCGAAACTGTTTAAATTTGTTATGAAATCAGAATTCTGATACGTATAAAACTTTTCGAAATATTTTTCTTTATCGGAAATAGAAGTAGAGCCATTTTCTTAAAAAGTATTCGTATGATGTGGCTGAAAAGCTCGAAATGTTTGTTTAAATTGTAATTTTAAATAAAATAAAGTATGTTTTTTTTTAGATATCTCTACTGTTTTGCGATGTAATGGGTAATTCTGACGATACTCCAAGAATAGAGGTTACAACAAGCCGAATTACAATGTATATGCAGAATCTGTACTGTATTAGCGAGATATCAGTTAGATATTTTAACAGTGTACAAGATATCCATATATTTATAATCACTTAAATTTACACGGAACAATACTTTAAACATTTTTGTTATTCATCAGTTAGACGTTGAAAAATATTTTAAATTGTCCGAAAAAAATCGTCCTAATGTAGCGAAATTGAGTAAATTTTTTATGTAATCAGAATCTGATACGAATAAAACTTTTCGAATATTTTTATTTACCGGAAATAGAAGTAGAGCCATTTTCTTAAAAAGTATTTGTATGATGTGGCTAAAACGCTCGGAATGTTTGTTTAAAATGTAATTTAGAATAAAATAAATTTTTTTTTTAGATATCTCTACTGTTTTGCGTTGTAATGCGTAATTGTGACGGTACCCTAAGCATAGAGGTTACAAATAGCCGAATCGCAATATATATGCTGAATCTGTACTTTATTAGCGAGTTATCTGTTAGATATGTTAACAGTGTACAAGATATCAATATATTTTAATCACATAAATTTACACAGAACAATACGCTAAATAATTTTGTTATTCATCAGTAAGAAGTTCAATAATACTTAAAGTTTTCACAATAAATTCGTCTTAATGTAATAAAAATGCGTAAATTTATTATGAAATCAGAATTCTAATACGAATAAAACTTTTCGAAATATTTCTCTTTTTCAGGATTAGTAGTAGAGCCATTTTCTTAAAAGTATTTGTATGATGTTGCTAAAAAGCTCGGAATGTTCGTTTCAAATGTAATTTTGAATAAAATAAAGTATGTTTTTTTTATATTTCTCTACTGTTATGCGATGAAATGCGTAATTATGACGATACTCCAAGAATAGAGGTTACAAAAAGCCCAATCACAATGTATATGCAGAATCTGTACTGTATTATCGAGATATCAGTTAGATATTTTAACCGTGTACAAGATATCGATATATTTTGAATCACATAAATTTACACGGAATAATACGGTAAATATTTTTATTACTCATCAGTTAGACGTTGAAAAATATTTTAAATTTTTTAAAAAAATCGTCCAAATGTAGCGAAACTGTTTAAATTTGTTATGAATTCAGAATTCTGATACGTATAAAACTTTTCGAAATATTTTTCTTTATCGGAAATTGAAATAGAGCCATTTTCTTAAAAAGTATTCGTATGATGTGGCTGAAAAAGCCGAAATGTTTGTTTAAAATGTAATTTTGAATAAAATAAAGTATGTTTTTTTTAGTTATCTCTACTGTTTTGCGATGTAATGCGTAATTGTTACGCTACCCTAAGCATAGAGGTTACAAATAGCCGAATCGCAATGTATATGCAGAATCTGTACTTTATTAGCGAGATATCTGTTAGATATGTTAACAGTGTACAAGATATCAATTTATTTTGAATCACATAAATTTACACAGAACAATACGCTAAATAATTTTGGTATTCATCAGTAAGAAGTTCAAAAATATTTAAAGTTTTCACAATAAATTCGTTTAAATGTAATGGAAATGCGTAAATTTTTTATGAAATCAGAATTCTAATACGAATAAAACTTTTCGAAATATTCTCTTTTTCAGGATTAGAAGTAGAGCCATTTTCTTAAAAAGTATTTGTATTATGTGGCTCAAAAGCTGGAATGTTCGTTTCAAATGTAATTTGAATAAAATAAAGTATGTTTTATTTATAAGTCTCTACTGTTTTGCGATGTAATGCGTAATTCTGACGATACTCCAAGAATAGAGGTTACAACAAGCCGAATCACAATGTATATGCAGAATCTGTACTGTATTAGTGAGATATCAGTTAGATATTTTAACAGTGTACAACATATCGATATATTTATAATCACTTAAATTTACACGTAACAATACGGTAAACATTTTTGTTATTCATCAGTTAGACGTTGAAAAATATTTTAAATTTTTTAAAAAAAATCGTCCAAATGTAGCGAAACTGTTTAAATTTGTTATGAAATCAGAATTCTGATACGTATAAAACTTTTCGAAATATTTTTCTTTATCGGAAATAGAAGTAGAGCCATTTTCTTAAAAGTATTCGTATGATGTGGCTGAAAAGCTCGAAATGTTTGTTTAAATTGTAATTTTGAATAAAATAAAGTATGTTTTTTTTAGATATCTCTACTGTTTTGCGATGTAATGGGTATTCTGACGATACTCCAAGAACAGAGGTTACAACAAGCCGAATTACAATGTATATGCGGAATCTGTACTTTATTAGCGAGATATCTGTTAGATATGTTAACAGTGTACAAGATATCAATTTATTTTGAATCACATAAATTTACACAGAACAATACGCTAAATAATTTTGGTATTCATCAGTAAGAAGTTCAAAAATATTTAAAGTTTTCACAATAAATTCGTTTAAATGTAATGGAAATGCGTAAATTTTTTATGAAATCAGAATTCTAATACGAATAAAACTTTTCGAAATATTTCTCTTTTTCAGGATAGAAGTAGAGCAATTTTCTTAAAAAGTATTTGTATGATGTGGCTAAAACGCTCGGAATGTTTGTTTTAAAATGTAATTTTAAATAAAATAAAGTTTTTTTTTAGAAATCTCTACTGGTTTGCGATGTAATGCGTAATTATGACGATACTGCAAGAATAAAGGTTACAAAAAGCCCAATCACAATGTATATGCAGAATCTGTACTGTATTATCGAGATATCAGTTAGATATTTTAACAGTGTCCAAGATATCGATATATTTTGAATCACATAAATTTACACGGAACAATACGGTAAATATTTTTAATTACTCATTAGTTAGACGTGAAAAATATTTTAAATTTTTTAAAAAAATCGTCCAAATGTAGCGAACTGTTTCAATTTGTTATGAAATCAGAATTCTGATACGAATAAAACTTTTCGAAATATTTTTCTTTATCGGAAGTAGAAATAGAGCCATTTCCTTAAAAAGTATTTGTATGATGTGGCTGAAAAGCTCGAAATGTTTGTTTAATATGTATTTTTTGATTAAAATAAAGTCTGTTTTTTTTAGATATCTCTACTTGTTTGCGATGCAATGCGTAGTTATGACGATACACCAAGCTAAGAGTTTACAAATAGCCGAATCACAATTTATATGCAGAATCTGTACTTTATTAGCGAGATATCTGTTAGATATTTTAACAGTGTACAACATAGCGATATATTTATAATCACTTAAATTTACACGTAACAATACGGTAAACATTTTTGGTATTCATCAGTTAGACGTTGAAAAATATTTTAAATTGTCTGAAAAAAATCGTCCTAATGTAGCGAAATTGAGTTAATTTTTTATGTAATCAGAATTCTGATACGAATAAAACTTTTCGGAATATTTTTCATACCGTAAATAGAAGTAGAGCCATTTTCTTAAAAAGAATTTGTATGATGTGGCTAAAACGCTCGGAATGTTTGTTTAAAATGTAATTTTAAATAAAATAAAGTTTTTTTTTAGAAATCTCTACTGGTTTGCGATGTAATGCGTAATTGTGACGCTACCCTAAGCATAGAGGTTACAAATAGCCGAATCGCAATGTATATGCTGAATCTGTACTTTATTATCGAGTATCTGTTAGATATGTTAACAGTGTTCAAGATATCAATATATTTTAATCACATAAATTTACACAGAACAATACGCTAAATAATTTTGTTATTCATCAGTAAGAAGTTCAATAATACTTAAAGTTTTCACAATAAATTCGTCTTAATGTAATAAAAATGCGTTAAATTTATTATGAAATCAGAATTCTAATACGAATAAAACTTTTCGAAATATTTCTCTTTTTCAGGATTAGTAGTAGAGCCATTATCTTATAAAGTATTTGTATGATGTTGCTAAAAAGCTCGGAATGTTGTTTCAAATGTAATTTTGAATAAAATTAAAGTATGTTTTTTTTATATTTCTCTACTGTTTTGCGATGTAATGCGTAATTATGACGATACTGCAAGAATAGAGGTTACAAAAAGCCCAATCACAATGTATATGCAGAATCTGTACTGTATTATCGAGATATCAGTTAGATATTTAACAGTGTACAAGATATCGATATATTTTGAATCACATAAATTTACACGGAACAATACGGTAAATATTTTTATTACTCATCAGTTAGACGTTGAAAATATTTTAAATTTTTTAACAAAAATCGTCCAAATGTAGCGAAACTGTTTAAGTTTAAATTTGTTATGAAATCAGAATTCTTATACGTATAAAACTTTTCGAAATATTTTTCTTTATCGGAAGTAGAAGTAGAGCCATTTTCTTAAAAAGTATTCGTATGATGTGGCTGAAAAGCTCGAAATGTTTGTTTAAATTGTAATTTTGAATAAAATAAAGTATGTTTTTTTTAGATATCTCTACTGTATTGCGATGTAATGGGTAATTCTGACGATACTCCAAGAATAGAGGTTACAACAAGCCGAATTACAATGTATATGCAGAATCTGTACTGTATTAGCGAGATATCAGTTAGATATTTTAACAGTGTACAAGATATCCATATATTTATAATCACTTAAATTTACACGGAACAATACGGTAAACATTTTTGTTATTCATCAGTTAGACGTTGAAAAATATTTTAAATTGTCTGAAAAAAATCGTCCTAATGTAGCGAAATTGAGTAAATTTTTTATGTAATCAGAATTCTGATACGAATAAAACTTTTCGAAATATTTTTATTTACCGGAAATAGAAGTAGAGCCATTTTCTTAAAAAGTATTTGTATGATGTGGCTAAAACGCACGGAATGTTTGTTTAAAATGTAATTTAGAATAAAATAAATTTTTTTTTAGATATCTCTACTGTTTTGCGTTGTAATGCGTAATTGTGACGGTACCCTAAGCATAGAGGTTACAAATAGCCGAATCGCAATATATATGCTGAATCTGTACTTTATTAGCGAGTTATCTGTTAGATATGTTAACAGTGTACAAGATATCAATATATTTTAATCACATAAATTTACACAGAACAATACGCTAAATAATTTTGTTATTCATCAGTAACAAGTTCAATAATACTTAAAGTTTTCACAATAAATTCGTCTTAATGTAATAAAAATGCGTAAATTTATTATGAAATCAGAATTCTAATACGAATAAAACTTTTCGAAATATTTCTCTTTTTCAGGATTAGTAGTAGAGCCATTTTCTTAAAAAGTATTTGTATGATGTTGCTAAAAAGCTCGGAATGTTCGTTTCAAATGTAATTTTGAATAAAATAAAGTATGTTTTTTTTATATTTCTCTACTGTTATGCGATAAAATGCGTAATTATGACGATACTCCAAGAATAGAGGTTACAAAAAGCCCAATCACAATGTATATGCAGAATCTGTACTGTATTATCGAGATATCAGTTAGATATTTTAACCGTGTACAAGATATCGATATATTTTGAATCACATAAATTTACACAGAATAATACGGTAAATATTTTTATTACTCATCAGTTAGACGTTGAAAAATATTTTAAATTTTTAAAAAAATCGTCCAAATGTAGCGAAACTGTTTAAATTTGTTATGAATTCAGAATTCTGATACGTGTAAAACTTTTCGAAATATTTTTCTTTATCGGAAATAGAAATAGAGCCATTTCCTTAAAAAGTATTCGTATGATGTGGCTGAAAAGCTCGAAATGTTCGTTTAAAATGTAATTTTGAATAAAATAAAGTAAGTTTTTTTTAGATATCTCTACTGTTTTGCGATGTAATGCGTAATTGTTACGCTACCCTAAGCATAGAGGTTACAAATAGCCGAATCGCAATGTATATGCAGAATCTGTACTTTATTAGCGAGATATCTGTTAGATATGTTAACAGTATACAAGATATCAATTTATTTTGAATCACATAAATTTACACAGAACAATACGCTAAATAATTTTGGTATTCATCAGTAAGAAGTTCAAAAATATTTAAAGTTTTCACAATAAATTCGTTTAAATGTAATGGAAATGCGTAAATTTTTTATGAAATCAGAATTCTAATACGAATAAAACTTTTCGAAATATTTCTCTTTTTCAGGATTAGAAGTAGAGCCATTTTCTTAAAAAGTATTTGTATTATGTGGCTCAAAAGCTGGGAATGTTCGTTTCAAATGTAATTTTGAATAAAATAAAGTATGTTTTATTTATAAGTCTCTACTGTTTTGCGATGTAATGCGTAATTCTGACGATACTCCAAGAATAGAGGTTACAACAAGCCGAATCACAATGTATATGCAGAATCTGTACTGTATTAGTGAGATATCAGTTAGATATTTTAACAGTGTACAACATATCGATATATTTATAATCACTTAAATTTACACGTAACAATACGGTAAACATTTTTGTTATTCATCAGTTAGACGTTGAAAAATATATTAAATTTTTTAAAAAAATCGTCCAAATGTAGCGAAACTGTTTAAATTTGTTATGAAATCAGAATTCTGATACGTATAAAACTTTTCGAAATATTTTTCTTTATCGGAAATAGAAGTAGAGCCATTTTTTTAAAAAGTATTCGTATGATGTGGCTGAAAAGCTCGAAATGTTTGTTTAAATTGTAATTTTGAATAAAATAAAAATGTTTTTTTTAGATATCTCTACTGTTTTGCGATGTAATGGGTAATTCTGACGATACTCCAAGAATAGAGGTTACAACAAGCCGAATTACAATGTATATGCAGAATCTGTACTGTATTAGCGAGATATCAGTTAGATATTTTAACAGTGTACAAGATATCCATATATTTATAATCACTTAAATTTACACGGAACAATACGGTAAACATTTTTGTTATTCATCATATAGACGTTGAAAAATATTTTAAATTGTCTGAAAAAAATGGTCCTAATGTAGCGAAATTGAGTAAATTTTTTATGTAATCAGAATTCTGATACGAATAAAACTTTTCGAAATATTTTTATTTACCGGAAATAGAAGTAGAGCCATTTTCTTAAAAGTATTTGTATGATGTGGCTAAAACGCTCGGAATGTTTGTTTAAAATGTAATTTAGAATAAAATAAATTTTTTTTTTTAGATATCTCTACTGTTTTGCGTTGTAATGCGTAATTGTGACGGTACCCTAAGCATAGAGGTTACAAATAGCCGAATCGCAATGTATATGCTGAATCTGTACTTTATTAGCGAGATATCTGTTAGATATGTTAACAGTGTACAAGATATCAATTTATTTTGAATCACATAAATTTACACGGAACAATACGGTAAATATTTTTGTTATTCATCAGTTAGACGTTGAAAATTATTTTAAATTGTCTCATAAAAATCGTCCTAATGTAGCGAAACTGTTTAAATTTGTTATGAAATCAGAATTCTGATACGTATAAAACTTTTCGAAATATTTTTCTTTATCGGAAATAGAAGTAGAGCCATTTTCTTAAAAAGTATTCATATGATGTGGCTAAAAAGCTCGGAATGTTCGTTTCAAATGTAATTTTGAATAAAATAAAGTATGTTTTTTTTATATATGTCTCCTGTTTTGCGATGTAATGCGTAATTCTGACGATACTCCAAGAATAGAGGTTACAAAAAGCCCAATCACAATGTATATGCAGAATCTGTACTGTATTATCGAGATATCAGTTAGATATTTTAACAGTGTACAAGATATCGATATATTTTGAATCACATAAATTTACACGGAACAATACGGTAAATATTTTTATTACTCATCAGTTAGACGTTGAAAAATATTTTAAATTTTTTAAACAAATCGTCCAAATG
This sequence comes from Zhengitettix transpicula, assembly GCA_037074705.1. NCBI lineage: Eukaryota > Metazoa > Arthropoda > Insecta > Orthoptera > Tetrigidae > Zhengitettix > Zhengitettix transpicula. Next base: position 50,625 of record JAYJMR010000060.1, on the reverse strand, counting down.
TAGCGAAACTGTTTAAATTTGTTATGAATTCAGAATTCTGATACGTATAAAACTTTTCGAAATATTTTTCTTTATCGGAAATAGAAATAGAGCCATTTTCTTAAAAAGTATTCGTATGATGTGCCTGAAAAGCTCGAAATGTTTGTTTAAAATGTAATTTTGAATAAAATAAAGTATGTTTTTTTTAGATATCTCTACTGTTTTGCTATGTAATGCGTAATTACTACGCTACCCTAAGCATACAGGTTACAAATAGCCGAATCGCAATGTATATGCTCAATCTGTACTTTATTAGCGAGATATCTGTTAGATATGTTAACAGTGTACAAGATATCAATTTATTTTGAATCACATAAATTTACACAGAACAATACGCTAAATAATTTTGGTATTCATCAGTAAGAAGTTCAAAAATATTTAAATTTTTCACAATAAATTCGTTTAAATGTAATGGAAATGCGTAAATTTTTTATGAAATCAGAATTCTAATACGAATAAAACTTTTCGAAATATTTCTCTTTTTCAGGATTAGAAGTAGAGCCATTTTCTTAAAAAGTATTTGTATGATGTGGCTCAAAAGCTGGGAATGTTCGTTTCAAATGTAATTTTGAATAAAATAAAGTATGTTTTTTTTATAAGTCTCTACAGTTTTGCGATGTTATGCGTAATTCTGACGATACTCCAAGAATAGAGGTTACAAAAAGCCCAATCACAATGTATATGCAGAATCTGTACTGTATTATCGAGATATCAGTTAGATATTTTAACAGTGTACAACATATCGATATATTTATAATCACTTAAATTTACACTTAACAATACGGTAAACATTTTTGGTATTCATCAGTTAGACGTTGAAAAATATTTTAAATTGTCTGAAAAAAATCGTCCTAATGTAGCGAAATTGAGTAAATTTTTTATGTAATCAGAATTCTGATACGAATAAAACTTTTCGTAATATTTTTCTTTACCGTAAATAGAAGTAGAGCCATTTTCTTAAAAAGAATTTGTATGATGTGGCTAAAACGCTCGGAATGTTTGTTTAAAATGTAATTTAGAATAAAATAAAGTTTTTTTTAGATATCTCTACTGGTTTGCGATGTAATGCGTAATTGTGACGCTACCCTAAGCATAGAGGTTACAAATAGCCGAATCGCAATGTATATGCTGAATCTGTACTTTATTAGCGAGATATCTGTTAGATATGTTAACAGTGTACAAGATATCAATATATTTTGAATCACATAAATTTACACAGAACAATACGCTAAATAATTTTGTTATTCATCAGTAAGAAGTTCAAAAATACTTAAAGTTTTCACAAAAAATTTTTCTTAATGTAATAAAAATGCGTAAATTTATTATGAAATCAGAATTCTAATACGAATAAAACTTTTCGAAATATTTCTCTTTTTCAGGATTAGAAGTAGAGCCATTTTCTTAAAAAGTATTTGTATGATGTGGCTAAAAAGCTGGGAAAGTTTGTTTCAAATGTAATTTTGTATAAAATAAAGTATTTTTTTTTTTATATTTCTCTACTGTTTTGCGATGTAATGCGTAATTATGACGATACTGCAAGAATAGAGGTTACAAAAAGCCCAATCACAATGTATATGCAGAATCTGTACTGTATTATCGAGATATCAGTTAGATATTTTAACAGTGTACAAGATATCGATATATTTTGAATCACATAAATTTACAAGGAATAATACCGTAAATTTTTGTTATTCATCACCTAGACGTTGAAAAATATTTTAAATTGTCTCTAAAAAATCGTCCTAATGTAGCGAAACTGATAAATTTGTTATAAAATCAGAATTCTGATACGAATAAAACTTTTCGAAATATTTTTCTTTATCGGAAGTAGAAATAGAGCCATTTCCTTAAAAAGTATTTGTATGATGTGGCTGAAAAGGTCGAAATGTTTGTTTAAAATGTATTTTTGAATAAAATTATGTCTGTTTTTTTTTAGATATCTCTACTTGTTTGCGATGCAATGCGTAATTATGACGATACACCAAGCATTGAGGTTACAAATAGCCGAATCACAATTTATATGCAGAATCTGTACTTTATTAGCGAGATATCTGTTAGATATTTTAACAGTGTACAAGATATCGATATATTTTGAATCACACTAATTTACACGGAACAATACGGTAAATATTTTTATTACTCATCAGTTAGACGTTGAAAAATATTTAAAATTTTTTAAAAAAATCGTCCAAATTTAGCGAAACTGTTTAAATTTGTTATGAAATCACAATTCTGATACGTATAAAACTTTTCGAAATATTTTTCTTTATCGGTAATAGAAGTAGAGCCATTTTCTTAAAAAGTATTCGTATAATGTGGCTGAAAAGCTCGAAATTTTTTTTAAAATGTAATTTTGAATAAAATAAAGTATGTTTTTTTAGATATCTCTACTGTTTTGCGATGTAATGCGTAATTGTTACGCTACCCTAAGCATAGAGGTTACAAATAGCCGAATCGCAATGTATATGCAGAATCTGTACTTTATTAGCGAGATATCTGTTAGATATGTTAACAGTGTACAAGATATCAATTTATTTTGAATCACATAAATTTACACAGAACAATACGCTAAATAATTTTGTTATTCATCAGTAAGAAGTTCAAAAATACTTAAAGTTTTCACAATAAATTCGTCTTAATGTAATAAAAATGCGTAAATTTATTATGAAATCAGAATTCTAATACGAATAAAACTTTTCGAAATATTTCTCTTTTTCAGGATTAGATGTAGAGCCATTTTCTGAAAAAGTATTTGTATGATGTTGCTAAAAAGCTCGGAATGTTGGTTTCAAATGTAATTTTGTATAAAATAAAGTATTTTTTTTTTATATTTCTCTACTGTTTTGCGATGTAATGCGTAATTCTGACGATACTCCAAGAATAGAGGTTACAAAAAGCCCAATCACAATGTATATGCAGAATCTGTACTGTATTATCGAGATATCAGTTAGATATTTTAACAGTGTACAAGATATCGATATATTTTGAATCACATAAATTTACACGGAACAATACGGTAAATATTTTTATTACTCATCAGTTAGACGTTGAAAAATATTTTAAATTTTTTAAACAAATCGTCCAAATGTAGCGAAACTGTTTAAATTTGTTATGAATTCAGAATTCTGATACGTATAAAACTTTTCGAAATATTTTTCTTTATCGGAAATAGAAATAGAGCCATTTTCTTAAAAAGTATTCGTATGATGTGCCTGAAAAGCTCGAAATGTTTGTTTAAAATGTAATTTTGAATAAAATAAAGTATGTTTTTTTTAGATATCTCTACTGTTTTGCTATGTAATGCGTAATTGTTACGCTACCCTAAGCATACAGGTTACAAATAGCCGAATCGCAATGTATATGCTGAATCTGTACTTTATTAGCGAGATATCTGTTAGATATGTTAACAGTGTACAAGATATCAATTTATTTTGAATCACATAAATTTACACAGAACAATACGCTAAATAATTTTGGTATTCATCAGTAAGAAGTTCAAAAATATTTAAATTTTTCACAATAAATTCGTTTAAATGTAATGGAAATGCGTAAATTTTTTATGAAATCAGAATTCTAATACGAATAAAACTTTTCGAAATATTTCTCTTTTTCAGGATTAGAAGTAGAGCCATTTTCTTAAAAAGTATTTGTATGATGTGGCTCAAAAGCTGGGAATGTTCGTTTCAAATGTAATTTTGAATAAAATAAAGTATGTTTTTTTTATAAGTCTCTACAGTTTTGCGATGTTATGCGTAATTCTGACGATACTCCAAGAATAGAGGTTACAAAAAGCCCAATCACAATGTATATGCAGAATCTGTACTGTATTATCGAGATATCAGTTAGATATTTTAACAGTGTACAACATATCGATATATTTATAATCACTTAAATTTACACTTAACAATACGGTAAACATTTTTGGTATTCATCAGTTAGACGTTGAAAAATATTTTAAATTGTCTGAAAAAAATCGTCCTAATGTAGCGAAATTGAGTAAATTTTTTATGTAATCAGAATTCTGATACGAATAAAACTTTTCGTAATATTTTTCTTTACCGTAAATAGAAGTAGAGCCATTTTCTTAAAAAGAATTTGTATGATGTGGCTAAAACGCTCGGAATGTTTGTTTAAAATGTAATTTAGAATAAAATAAAGTTTTTTTTAGATATCTCTACTGGTTTGCGATGTAATGCGTAATTGTGACGCTACCCTAAGCATAGAGGTTACAAATAGCCGAATCGCAATGTATATGCTGAATCTGTACTGTATTATCGAGATATCAGTTAGATATTTTAACAGTGTACAAGATATCGATATATTTTGAATCACATAAATTTACAAGGAATAATACCGTAAATTTTTGTTATTCATCACCTAGACGTTGAAAAATATTTTAAATTGTCTCAAAAAAATCGTCCTAATGTAGCGAAACTGATAAATTTGTTATAAAATCAGAATTCTGATACGAATAAAACTTTTCGAAATATTTTTCTTTATCGGAAGTAGAAATAGAGCCATTTCCTTAAAAAGTATTTGTATGATGTGGCTGAAAAGGTCGAAATGTTTGTTTAAAATGTATTTTTGAATAAAATTATGTCTGTTTTTTTTAGATATCTCTACTTGTTTGCGATGCAATGCGTAATTATGACGATACACCAAGCATTGAGGTTACAAATAGCCGAATCACAATTTATATGCAGAATCTGTACTTTATTAGCGAGATATCTGTTAGATATTTTAACAGTGTACAAGATATCGATATATTTTGAATCACACTAATTTACACGGAACAATACGGTAAATATTTTTATTACTCATCAGTTAGACGTTGAAAAATATTTTAAATTTTTTAAAAAAATCGTCCAAATTTAGCGAAACTGTTTAAATTTGTTATGAAATCACAATTCTGATACGTATAAAACTTTTCGAAATATTTTTCTTTATCGGTAATAGAAGTAGAGCCATTTTCTTAAAAAGTATTCGTATGATGTGGCTGAAAAGCTCGAAATTTTTTTTAAAATGTAATTTTGAATAAAATAAAGTATGTTTTTTTAGATATCTCTACTGTTTTGCGATGTAATGCGTAATTGTTACGCTACCCTAAGCATAGAGGTTACAAATAGCCGAATCGCAATGTATATGCAGAATCTGTACTTTATTAGCGAGATATCTGTTAGATATGTTAACAGTGTACAAGATATCAATTTATTTTGAATCACATAAATTTACACAGAACAATACGCTAAATAATTTTGTTATTCATCAGTAAGAAGTTCAAAAATACTTAAAGTTTTCACAATAAATTCGTCTTAATGTAATAAAAATGCGTAAATTTATTATGAAATCAGAATTCTAATACGAATAAAACTTTTCGAAATATTTCTCTTTTTCAGGATTAGATGTAGAGCCATTTTCTGAAAAAGTATTTGTATGATGTTGCTAAAAAGCTCGGAATGTTGGTTTCAAATGTAATTTTGTATAAAATAAAGTATTTTTTTTTTTATATTTCTCTACTGTTTTGCGATGTAATGCGTAATTATGACGATACTGCAAGAATTGAGGTTACAAAAAGCCCAATCACAATGTATATGCAGAATCTGTACTGTATTATCGAGATATCAGTTAGATATTTTAACAGTTTACAAGATATCGATATATTTTGAATCACATAAATTTACACGGAACAATACGGTAAATATTTTTATTACTCATCAGTTAGACGTTGAAAAATATTTTAAATTTTTTAAAAAAATCGTCCAAATGAAGCGAAACTGTTTAAATTTGTTATGAATTTAGAATTCTGATACGAATAAAACTTTTCGAAATATTTTTCTTTATCGGAAATAGAAGTAGAGCCATTTTCTTAAAAAGTATTCGTATGATGTGGCTGAAAAGCTCGAAATGTTTGTTTAAATTGTAATTTTGAATAAAATAAAGTATGTTTTTTTTAGATATCTCTACTGTTTTGCGATGTAATGGGTAATTCTGACGATACTCCAAGAATAGAGGTTACAACAAGCCGAATTACAATGTATATGCAGAATCTGTACTGTATTAGCGAGATATCAGTTAGATATTTTAACAGTGTACAAGATATCCATATATTTATAATCACTTAAATTTACACGGAACAATACGGTAAACATTTTTGTTATTCATCAGTTAGACGTTGAAAAATATTTTAAATTGTCTGAAAAAAATGGTCCTAATGTAGCGAAATTGAGTAAATTTTTTATGTAATCAGAATTCTGATACGAATAAAACTTTTCGAAATATTTTTATTTACCGGAAATAGAAGAAGAGCCATTTTCTTAAAAAGTATTTGTATGATGTGGCTAAAACGCTCGGAATGTTTGTTTAAAATGTAATTTAGAATAAAATAAATTTTTTTTTTTAGATATCTCTACTGTTTTGCGTTGTAATGCGTAATTGTGACGGTACCCTAAGCATAGAGGTTACAAATAGCCGAATCGCAATATATATGCTGAATCTGTACTTTATTAGCGAGTTATCTGTTAGATATGTTAACAGTGTACAAGATATCAATATATTTTAATCACATAAATTTACACAGAACAATACGGTAAATAATTTTGTTATTCATCAGTAAGAAGTTCAAAAATACTTAAAGTTTTCACAATAAATTCGTTTTAATGTAATAAAAATGCGTAAATTTATTATGAAATCAGAATTCTAATACGAATAAAACTTTTCGAAATATTTCTCTTTTTCAGAATTAGAAGTAGAGCCATTTTCTTAAAAAGTATTTGTATGATGTTGCTAAAAAGCTCGGAATGTTTGTTTCAAATGTAATTTTGAATAAAATAAAGTATGTTTTATTTATAAGTCTCTACTGTTTTGCGATGTATGCGTAATTCTGACGATACTGCAAGAATAAAGGTTACAAAAAGCCCAATCACAATGTATATGCAGAATCTGTACTGTATTATCGAGATATCAGTTAGATATTTTAACAGTGTCCAAGATATCGATATATTTTGAATCACATAAATTTACACGGAACAATACGGTAAATATTTTTATTACTCATCAGTTAGACGTTGAAAAATATTTTAAATTTTTTAAAAAAATCGTCCAAATGTAGCGAAACTGTTTAAATTTGTTATGAAATCAGAATTCTGATACGTATAAAACTTTTCGAAATATTTTTCTTTATCGGAAATAGAAGTAGAGCCATTTTCTTAAAAAGTATTCGTATGATGTGGCTGAAAAGCTCGAAATGTTTGTTTAAATTGTAATTTTGAATAAAATAAAGTATGTTTTTTTTAGATATCTCTACTGTTTTGCGATGTAATGGGTAATTCTGACGATACTCCAAGAATAGAGGTTACAACAAGCCGAATTACAATGTATATGCAGAATCTGTACTGTATTAGCGAGATATCAGTTAGATATTTTAACAGTGTACAAGATATCCATATATTTATAATCACTTAAATTATACGGAACAATACGGTAAACATTTTTGTTATTCATCAGTTAGACGTTGAAAAATATTTTAAATTGTCTGAAAAAAATCGTCCTAATGTAGCGAAATTGAGTAAATTTTTTATGTAATCAGAATTCTGATACGAATAAAACTTTTCGAAATATTTTTATTTACCGGAAATAGAAGTAGAGCCATTTTCTTAAAAAGTATTTGTATGATGTGGCTAAAACACTCGGAATGTTTGTTTAAAATGTAATTTAGAATAAAATAAATTTTTTTTTTAGATATCTCTACTGTTTTGCGTTGTAATGCGTAATTGTGACGGTACCCTAAGCATAGAGGTTACAAATAGCCGAATCGCAATATATATGCTGAATCTGTACTTTATTAGCGAGTTATCTGTTAGATATGTTAACAGTGTACAAGATATCAATATATTTTAATCACATAAATTTACACAGAACAATACGCTAAATAATTTTGTTATTCATCAGTAAGAAGTTCAATAATACTTAAAGTTTTCACAATAAATTCGTCTTAATGTAATAAAAATGCGTAAATTTATTATGAAATCAGAATTCTAATACGAATAAAACTTTTCGAAATATTTCTCTTTTTCAGGATTAGTAGTAGAGCCATTTTCTTAAAAAGTATTTGTATGATGTTGCTAAAAAGCTCGGAATGTTCGTTTCAAATGTAATTTTGAATAAAATAAAGTATGTTTTTTTTATATTTCTCTACTGTTTTGCGATGTAATGCGTAATTATGACGATACTGCAAGAATAGAGGTTACAAAAAGCCCAATCACAATGTATATGCAGAATCTGTACTGTATTATCGAGATATCAGTTAGATATTTTAACAGTGTACAAGATATCGATATATTTTGAATCACATAAATTTACACGGAACAATACGGTAAATATTTTTATTACTCATCAGTTAGACGTTGAAAAATATTTTAAATTTTTTAAAAAAATCGTCCAAATGTAGCGAAACTGTTTAAATTTGTTATGAAATCAGAATTCTGATACGTATAAAACTTTTCGAAATATTTTTCTTTATCGGAAGTAGAAGTAGAGCCATTTTCTTAAAAAGTATTCGTATGATGTGGCTGAAAAGCTCGAAATGTTTGTTTAAATTGTAATTTTGAATAAAATAAAGTATGTTTTTTTTAGATATCTCTACTGTATTGCGATGTAATGGGTAATTCTGACGATACTCCAAGAATAGAGGTTACAACAAGCCGAATTACAATGTATATGCAGAATCTGTACTGTATTAGCGAGATATCAGTTAGATATTTTAACAGTGTACAAGATATCCATATATTTATAATCACTTAAATTTACACGGAACAATACGGTAAACATTTTTGTTATTCATCAGTTACACGTTGAAAAATATTTTAAATTGTCTGAAAAAAATCGTCCTAATGTAGCGAAATTGAGTAAATTTTTTATGTAATCAGAATTCTGATACGAATAAAACTTTTCGAAATATTTTTATTTACCGGAAATAGAAGTAGAGCCATTTTCTTAAAAAGTATTTGTATGATGTGGCTAAAACGCACGGAATGTTTGTTTAAAATGTAATTTAGAATAAAATAAATTTTTTTTTTTAGATATCTCTACTGTTTTGCGTTGTAATGCGTAATTGTGACGGTACCCTAAGCATAGAGGTTACAAATAGCCGAATCGCAATATATATGCTGAATCTGTACTTTATTAGCGAGTTATCTGTTAGATATGTTAACAGTGTACAAGATATCAATATATTTTAATCACATAAATTTACACAGAACAATACGCTAAATAATTTTGTTATTCATCAGTAAGAAGTTCAATAATACTTAAAGTTTTCACAATAAATTCGTCTTAATGTAATAAAAATGCGTAAATTTATTATGAAATCAGAATTCTAATACGAATAAAACTTTTCGAAATATTTCTCTTTTTCAGGATTAGTAGTAGAGCCATTTTCTTAAAAAGTATTTGTATGATGTTGCTAAAAAGCTCGGAATGTTTGTTTCAAATGTAATTTTGAATAAAATAAAGTATGTTTTTTTTATATTTCTCTACTGTTTTGCGATGTAATGCGTAATTATGACGATACTGCAAGAATAGAGGTTACAAAAAGCCCAATCACAATGTATATGCAGAATCTGTACTGTATTATCGAGATATCAGTTAGATATTTTAACAGTGTACAAGATATCGATATATTTTGAATCACATAAATTTACACGGAACAATACGGTAAATATTTTTATTACTCATCAGTTAGACGTTGAAAAATATTTTAAATTTTTTAAAAAAATCGTCCAAATGTAGCGAAACTGTTTAAATTTGTTATGAATTCAGAATTCTGATACGTATAAAACTTTTCGAAATATTTTTCTTTATCGGAAATAGAAATAGAGCCATTTTCTTAAAAAGTATTCGTATGATGTGCCTGAAAAGCTCGAAATGTTTGTTTAAAATGTAATTATGAATAAAATAAAGTAAGTTTTTTTTAGATATCTCTACTGTTTTGCGATGTATTGCGTAATTGTTACGCTACCCTAAGCATAGAGGTTACAAATAGCCGAATCGCAATGTATATGCAGAATCTGTACTTTATTAGCGAGATATCTGTTAGATATGTTAACAGTGTACAAGATATCAATTTATTTTGAATCACATAAATTTACACAGAACAATACGCTAAATATATTTGGTATTCATCAGTAAGAAGTTCAAAAATATTTAAAGTTTTCACAATAAATTCGTTTAAATGTAATGGAAATGCGTAAATTTTTTATGAAATCAGAATTCTAATACGAATAAAACTTTTCGAAATATTTCTCTTTTTCAGGATTAGTAGTAGAGCCATTTTCTTAAAAAGTATTTGTATTATGTGGCTCAAAAGCTGGGAATGTTCGTTTCAAATGTAATTTTGAATAAAATAAAGTATGTTTTATTTATAAGTCTCTACTGTTTTGCGATGTAATGCGTAATTCTGACGATACTCCAAGAATAGAGGTTACAACAAGCCGAATCACAATGTATATGCAGAATCTGTACTGTATTAGTAAGATATCAGTTAGATATTTTAACAGTGTACAACATATCGATATATTTATAATCACTTAAATTTACACGTAACAATACGGTAAACATTTTTGTTATTCATCAGTTAGACGTTGAAAAATATTTTAAATTTTTTAAAAAAATCGTCCAAATGTAGCGAAACTGTTTAAATTTGTTATGAAATCAGAATTCTGATACGTATAAAACTTTTCGAAATATTTTTCTTTATCGGAAATAGAAGTAGAGCCATTTTTTTAAAAAGTATTCGTATGATGTGGCTGAAAAGCTCGAAATGTTTGTTTAAATTGTAATTTTGAATAAAATAAAAATGTTTTTTTTAGATATCTCTACTGTTTTGCGATGTAATGGGTAATTCTGACGATACTCCAAGAATAGAGGTTACAACAAGCCGAATTACAATGTATATGCAGAATCTGTACTGTATTAGCGAGATATCAGTTAGATATTTTAACAGTGTACAAGATATCCATATATTTATAATCACTTAAATTTACACGGAACAATACGGTAAACATTTTTGTTATTCATCAGTTAGACGTTGAAAAATATTTTAAATTGTCTGAAAAAAATGGTCCTAATGTAGCGAAATTGAGTAAATTTTTTATGTAATCAGAATTCTGATACGAATAAAACTTTTCGAAATATTTTTATTTACCGGAAATAGAAGTAGAGCCATTTTCTTAAAAAGTATTTGTATGATGTGGCTAAAACGCTCGGAATGTTTGTTTAAAATGTAATTTAGAATAAAATAAATTTTTTTTTTAGATATCTCTACTGTTTTGCGTTGTAATGCGTAATTGTGACGGTACCCTAAGCATAGAGGTTACAAATAGCCGAATCGCAATGTATATGCTGAATCTGTACTTTATTAGCGAGATATCTGTTAGATATGTTAACAGTGTACAAGATATCAATTTATTTTGAATCACATAAATTTACACGGAACAATACGGTAAATATTTTTGTTATTCATCAGTTAGACGTTGAAAATTATTTTAAATTGTCTCATAAAAATCGTCCTAATGTAGCGAAACTGTTTAAATTTGTTATGAATTCAGAATTCTGATACGTATAAAACTTTTCGAAATATTTTTCTTTATCGGAAATAGAAATAGAGCCATTTTCTTAAAAAGTATTCGTATGATGTGCCTGAAAAGCTCGAAATGTTTGTTTAAAATGTAATTTTGAATAAAATAAAGTATGTTTTTTTTAGATATCTCTACTGTTTTGCGATGTAATGGGTAATTCTGACGATACTCCAAGAATAGAGGTTACAACAAGCCGAATTACAATGTATATGCAGAATCTGTACTGTATTAGCGAGATATCAGTTAGATATTTTAACAGTGTACAAGATATCCATATATTTATAATCACTTAAATTTACACGGAACAATACGGTAAACATTTTTGTTATTCATCAGTTAGACGTTGAAAAATATTTTAAATTGTCTGAAAAAAATCGTCCTAATGTAGCGAAATTGAGTAAATTTTTTATGTAATCAGAATTCTGATACGAATAAAACTTTTCGAAATATTTTTATTTACCGGAAATAGAAGTAGAGCCATTTTCTTAAAAAGTATTTGTATGATGTGGCTAAAACGCACGGAATGTTTGTTTAAAATGTAATTTAGAATAAAATAAATTTTTTTTTTTAGATATCTCTACTGTTTTGCGTTGTAATGCGTAATTGTGACGGTACCCTAAGCATAGAGGTTACAAATAGCCGAATCGCAATATATATGCTGAATCTGTACTTTATTAGCGAGTTATCTGTTAGATATGTTAACAGTGTACAAGATATCAATATATTTTAACCACATAAATTTACACAGAACAATACGCTAAATAATTTTGTTATTCATCAGTAAGAAGTTCAATAATACTTAAAGTTTTCACAATAAATTCGTCTTAATGTAATAAAAATGCGTAAATTTATTATGAAATCAGAATTCTAATACGAATAAAACTTTTCGAAATATTTCTCTTTTTCAGGATTAGTAGTAGAGCCATTTTCTTAAAAAGTATTTGTATGATGTTGCTAAAAAGCTCGGAATGTTTGTTTCAAATGTAATTTTGAATAAAATAAAGTATGTTTTTTTTATATTTCTCTACTGTTTTGCGATGTAATGCGTAATTATGACGATACTGCAAGAATAGAGGTTACAAAAAGCCCAATCACAATGTATATGCAGAATCTGTACTGTATTATCGAGATATCAGTTAGATATTTTAACAGTGTACAAGATATCGATATATTTTGAATCACATAAATTTACACGGAACAATACGGTAAATATTTTTATTACTCATCAGTTAGACGTTGAAAAATATTTTAAATTTTTTAAAAAAATCGTCCAAATGTAGCGAATCTGTTTAAATTTGTTATGAATTCAGAATTCTGATACGTATAAAACTTTTCGAAATATTTTTCTTTATCGGAAATAGAAATAGAGCCATTTTCTTAAAAAGTATTCGTATGATGTGCCTGAAAAGCTCGAAATGTTTGTTTAAAATGTAATTTTGAATAAAATAAAGTAAGTTTTTTTTAGATATCTCTACTGTTTTGCGATGTATTGCGTAATTGTTACGCTACCCTAAGCATAGAGGTTACAAATAGCCGAATCGCAATGTATATGCAGAATCTGTACTTTATTAGCGAGATATCTGTTAGATATGTTAACAGTGTACAAGATATCAATTTATTTTGAATCACATAAATTTACACAGAACAATACGCTAAATATATTTGGTATTCATCAGTAAGAAGTTCAAAAATATTTAAAGTTTTCACAATAAATTCGTTTAAATGTAATGGAAATGCGTAAATTTTTTATGAAATCAGAATTCTAATACGAATAAAACTTTTCGAAATATTTCTCTTTTTCAGGATTAGAAGTAGAGCCATTTTCTTAAAAAGTATTTGTATTATGTGGCTCAAAAGCTGGGAATGTTCGTTTCAAATGTAATTTTGAATAAAATAAAGTATGTTTTATTTATAAGTCTCTACTGTTTTGCGATGTAATGCGTAATTCTGACGATACTCCAAGAATAGAGGTTACAACAAGCCGAATCACAATGTATATGCAGAATCTGTACTGTATTAGTGAGATATCAGTTAGATATTTTAACAGTGTACAACATATCGATATATTTATAATCACTTAAATTTACACGTAACAATACGGTAAACATTTTTGTTATTCATCAGTTAGACGTTGAAAAATATTTTAAATTTTTTAAAAAAATCGTCCAAATGTAGCGAAACTGTTTAAATTTGTTATGAAATCAGAATTCTGATACGTATAAAACTTTTCGAAATATTTTTCTTTATCGGAAGTAGAAGTAGAGCCATTTTCTTAAAAAGTATTCGTATGATGTGGCTGAAAAGCTCGAAATGTTTGTTTAAATTGTAATTTTGAATAAAATAAAGTATGTTTTTTTTAGATATCTCTACTGTATTGCGATGTAATGGGTAATTCTGACGATACTCCAAGAATAGAGGTTACAACAAGCCGAATTACAATGTATATGCAGAATCTGTACTGTATTAGCGAGATATCAGTTAGGTATTTTAACAGTGTACAAGATATCCATATATTTATAATCACTTAAATTTACACGGAACAATACGGTAAACATTTTTGTTATTCATCAGTTACACGTTGAAAAATATTTTAAATTGTCTGAAAAAAATCGTCCTAATGTAGCGAAATTGAGTAAATTTTTTATGTAATCAGAATTCTGATACGAATAAAACTTTTCGAAATATTTTTATTTACCGGAAATAGAAGTAGAGCCATTTTCTTAAAAAGTATTTGTATGATGTGGCTAAAACGCACGGAATGTTTGTTTAAAATGTAATTTAGAATAAAATAAATTTTTTTTTTTAGATATCTCTACTGTTTTGCGTTGTAATGCGTAATTGTGACGGTACCCTAAGCATAGAGGTTACAAATAGCCGAATCGCAATGTATATGCTGAATCTGTACTTTATTAGCGAGATATCTGTTAGATATGTTAACAGTGTACAAGATATCAATTTATTTTGAATCACATAAATTTACACGGAACAATACGGTAAATATTTTTGTTATTCATCAGTTAGACGTTGAAAATTATTTTAAATTGTCTCATAAAAATCGTCCTAATGTAGCGAAACTGTTTAAATTTGTTATGAATTCAGAATTCTGATACGTATAAAACTTTTCGAAATATTTTTCTTTATCGGAAATAGAAATAGAGCCATTTTCTTAAAAAGTATTCGTATGATGTGCCTGAAAAGCTCGAAATGTTTGTTTAAAATGTAATTTTGAATAAAATAAAGTATGTTTTTTTTAGATATCTCTACTGTTTTGCGATGTAATGGGTAATTCTGACGATACTCCAAGAATAGAGGTTACAACAAGCCGAATTACAATGTATATGCAGAATCTGTACTGTATTAGCGAGATATCAGTTAGATATTTTAACAGTGTACAAGATATCCATATATTTATAATCACTTAAATTTACACGGAACAATACGGTAAACATTTTTGTTATTCATCAGTTAGACGTTGAAAAATATTTTAAATTGTCTGAAAAAAATCGTCCTAATGTAGCGAAATTGAGTAAATTTTTTATGTAATCAGAATTCTGATACGAATAAAACTTTTCGAAATATTTTTATTTACCGGAAATAGAAGTAGAGCCATTTTCTTAAAAAGTATTTGTATGATGTGGCTAAAACACTCGGAATGTTTGTTTAAAATGTAATTTAGAATAAAATAAATTTTTTTTTTAGATATCTCTACTGTTTTGCGTTGTAATGCGTAATTGTGACGGTACCCTAAGCATAGAGGTTACAAATAGCCGAATCGCAATATATATGCTGAATCTGTACTTTATTAGCGAGTTATCTGTTAGATATGTTAACAGTGTACAAGATATCAATATATTTTAATCACATAAATTTACACAGAACAATACGCTAAATAATTTTGTTATTCATCAGTAAGAAGTTCAATAATACTTAAAGTTTTCACAATAAATTCGTCTTAATGTAATAAAAATGCGTAAATTTATTATGAAATCAGAATTCTAATACGAATAAAACTTTTCGAAATATTTCTCTTTTTCAGGATTAGTAGTAGAGCCATTTTCTTAAAAAGTATTTGTATGATGTTGCTAAAAAGCTCGGAATGTTCGTTTCAAATGTAATTTTGAATAAAATAAAGTATGTTTTTTTTATATTTCTCTACTGTTTTGCGATGTAATGCGTAATTATGACGATACTGCAAGAATAGAGGTTACAAAAAGCCCAATCACAATGTATATGCAGAATCTGTACTGTATTATCGAGATATCAGTTAGATATTTTAACAGTGTACAAGATATCGATATATTTTGAATCACATAAATTTACACGGAACAATACGGTAAATATTTTTATTACTCATCAGTTAGACGTTGAAAAATATTTTAAATTTTTTAAAAAAATCGTCCATATGTAGCGAAACTGTTTAAATTTGTTATGAAATCAGAATTCTGATACGTATAAAACTTTTCGAAATATTTTTCTTTATCGGAAGTAGAAGTAGAGCCATTTTCTTTAAAAGTATTCGTATGATGTGGCTGAAAAGCTCGAAATGTTTGTTTAAATTGTAATTTTGAATAAAATAAAGTATGTTTTTTTTAGATATCTCTACTGTATTGCGATGTAATGGGTAATTCTGACGATACTCCAAGAATAGAGGTTACAACAAGCCGAATTACAATGTATATGCAGAATCTGTACTGTATTAGCGAGATATCAGTTAGGTATTTTAACAGTGTACAAGATATCCATATATTTATAATCACTTAAATTTACACGGAACAATACGGTAAACATTTTTGTTATTCATCAGTTACACGTTGAAAAATATTTTAAATTGTCTGAAAAAAATCGTCCTAATGTAGCGAAATTGAGTAAATTTTTTATGTAATCAGAATTCTGATACGAATAAAACTTTTCGAAATATTTTTATTTACCGGAAATAGAAGTAGAGCCATTTTCTTAAAAAGTATTTGTATGATGTGGCTAAAACGCACGGAATGTTTGTTTAAAATGTAATTTAGAATAAAATAAATTTTTTTTTTAGATATCTCTACTGTTTTGCGTTGTAATGCGTAATTGTGACGGTACCCTAAGCATAGAGGTTACAAATAGCCGAATCGCAATATATATGCTGAATCTGTACTTTATTAGCGAGTTATCTGTTAGATATGTTAACAGTGTACAAGATATCAATATATTTTAACCACATAAATTTACACAGAACAATACGCTAAATAATTTTGTTATTCATCAGTAAGAAGTTCAATAATACTTAAAGTTTTCACAATAAATTCGTCTTAATGTAATAAAAATGCGTAAATTTATTATGAAATCAGAATTCTAATACGAATAAAACTTTTCGAAATATTTCTCTTTTTCAGGATTAGTAGTAGAGCCATTTTCTTAAAAAGTATTTGTATGATGTTGCTAAAAAGCTCGGAATGTTTGTTTCAAATGTAATTTTGAATAAAATAAAGTATGTTTTTTTTATATTTCTCTACTGTTTTGCGATGTAATGCGTAATTATGACGATACTGCAAGAATAGAGGTTACAAAAAGCCCAATCACAATGTATATGCAGAATCTGTACTGTATTATCGAGATATCAGTTAGATATTTTAACAGTGTACAAGATATCGATATATTTTGAATCACATAAATTTACACGGAACAATACGGTAAATATTTTTATTACTCATCAGTTAGACGTTGAAAAATATTTTAAATTTTTTAAAAAAATCGTCCAAATGTAGCGAATCTGTTTAAATTTGTTATGAATTCAGAATTCTGATACGTATAAAACTTTTCGAAATATTTTTCTTTATCGGAAATAGAAATAGAGCCATTTTCTTAAAAAGTATTCGTATGATGTGCCTGAAAAGCTCGAAATGTTTGTTTAAAATGTAATTTTGAATAAAATAAAGTAAGTTTTTTTTAGATATCTCTACTGTTTTGCGATGTATTGCGTAATTGTTACGCTACCCTAAGCATAGAGGTTACAAATAGCCGAATCGCAATGTATATGCAGAATCTGTACTTTATTAGCGAGATATCTGTTAGATATGTTAACAGTGTACAAGATATCAATTTATTTTGAATCACATAAATTTACACAGAACAATACGCTAAATATATTTGGTATTCATCAGTAAGAAGTTCAAAAATATTTAAAGTTTTCACAATAAATTCGTTTAAATGTAATGGAAATGCGTAAATTTTTTATGAAATCAGAATTCTAATACGAATAAAACTTTTCGAAATATTTCTCTTTTTCAGGATTAGAAGTAGAGCCATTTTCTTAAAAAGTATTTGTATTATGTGGCTCAAAAGCTGGGAATGTTCGTTTCAAATGTAATTTTGAATAAAATAAAGTATGTTTTATTTATAAGTCTCTACTGTTTTGCGATGTAATGCGTAATTCTGACGATACTCCAAGAATAGAGGTTACAACAAGCCGAATCACAATGTATATGCAGAATCTGTACTGTATTAGTGAGATATCAGTTAGATATTTTAACAGTGTACAACATATCGATATATTTATAATCACTTAAATTTACACGTAACAATACGGTAAACATTTTTGTTATTCATCAGTTAGACGTTGAAAAATATTTTAAATTTTTTAAAAAAATCGTCCAAATGTAGCGAAACTGTTTAAATTTGTTATGAAATCAGAATTCTGATACGTATAAAACTTTTCGAAATATTTTTCTTTATCGGAAGTAGAAGTAGAGCCATTTTCTTAAAAAGTATTCGTATGATGTGGCTGAAAAGCTCGAAATGTTTGTTTAAATTGTAATTTTGAATAAAATAAAGTATGTTTTTTTTAGATATCTCTACTGTATTGCGATGTAATGGGTAATTCTGACGATACTCCAAGAATAGAGGTTACAACAAGCCGAATTACAATGTATATGCAGAATCTGTACTGTATTAGCGAGATATCAGTTAGGTATTTTAACAGTGTACAAGATATCCATATATTTATAATCACTTAAATTTACACGGAACAATACGGTAAACATTTTTGTTATTCATCAGTTACACGTTGAAAAATATTTTAAATTGTCTGAAAAAAATCGTCCTAATGTAGCGAAATTGAGTAAATTTTTTATGTAATCAGAATTCTGATACGAATAAAACTTTTCGAAATATTTTTATTTACCGGAAATAGAAGTAGAGCCATTTTCTTAAAAAGTATTTGTATGATGTGGCTAAAACGCACGGAATGTTTGTTTAAAATGTAATTTAGAATAAAATAAATTTTTTTTTTTAGATATCTCTACTGTTTTGCGTTGTAATGCGTAATTGTGACGGTACCCTAAGCATAGAGGTTACAAATAGCCGAATCGCAATATATATGCTGAATCTGTACTTTACTAGCGAGTTATCTGTTAGATATGTTAACAGTGTACAAGATATCAATATATTTTAACCACATAAATTTACACAGAACAATACGCTAAATAATTTTGTTATTCATCAGTAAGAAGTTCAATAATACTTAAAGTTTTCACAATAAATTCGTCTTAATGTAATAAAAATGCGTAAATTTATTATGAAATCAGAATTCTAATACGAATAAAACTTTTCGAAATATTTCTCTTTTTCAGGATTAGTAGTAGAGCCATTTTCTTAAAAAGTATTTGTATGATGTTGCTAAAAAGCTCGGAATGTTTGTTTCAAATGTAATTTTGAATAAAATAAAGTATGTTTTTTTTATATTTCTCTACTGTTTTGCGATGTAATGCGTAATTATGACGATACTGCAAGAATAGAGGTTACAAAAAGCCCAATCACAATGTATATGCAGAATCTGTACTGTATTATCGAGATATCAGTTAGATATTTTAACAGTGTACAAGATATCGATATATTTTGAATCACATAAATTTACACGGAACAATACGGTAAATATTTTTATTACTCATCAGTTAGACGTTGAAAAATATTTTAAATTTTTTAAAAAAATCGTCCAAATGTAGCGAATCTGTTTAAATTTGTTATGAATTCAGAATTCTGATACGTATAAAACTTTTCGAAATATTTTTCTTTATCGGAAATAGAAATAGAGCCATTTTCTTAAAAAGTATTCGTATGATGTGCCTGAAAAGCTCGAAATGTTTGTTTAAAATGTAATTTTGAATAAAATAAAGTAAGTTTTTTTTAGATATCTCTACTGTTTTGCGATGTATTGCGTAATTGTTACGCTACCCTAAGCATAGAGGTTACAAATAGCCGAATCGCAATGTATATGCAGAATCTGTACTTTATTAGCGAGATATCTGTTAGATATGTTAACAGTGTACAAGATATCAATTTATTTTGAATCACATAAATTTACACAGAACAATACGCTAAATATATTTGGTATTCATCAGTAAGAAGTTCAAAAATATTTAAAGTTTTCACAATAAATTCGTTTAAATGTAATGGAAATGCGTAAATTTTTTATGAAATCAGAATTCTAATACGAATAAAACTTTTCGAAATATTTCTCTTTTTCAGGATTAGAAGTAGAGCCATTTTCTTAAAAAGTATTTGTATTATGTGGCTCAAAAGCTGGGAATGTTTGTTTCAAATGTAATTTTGAATAAAATAAAGTATGTTTTATTTATAAGTCTCTACTGTTTTGCGATGTAATGCGTAATTCTGACGATACTCCAAGAATAGAGGTTACAACAAGCCGAATCACAATGTATATGCAGAATCTGTACTGTATTAGTGAGATATCAGTTAGATATTTTAACAGTGTACAACATATCGATATATTTATAATCACTTAAATTTACACGTAACAATACGGTAAACATTTTTGTTATTCATCAGTTAGACGTTGAAAAATATTTTAAATTTTTTAAAAAAATCGTCCAAATGTAGCGAAACTGTTTAAATTTGTTATGAAATCAGAATTCTGATACGTATAAAACTTTTCGAAATATTTTTCTTTATCGGAAATAGAAGTAGAGCCATTTTTTTAAAAAGTATTCGTATGATGTGGCTGAAAAGCTCGAAATGTTTGTTTAAATTGTAATTTTGAATAAAATAAAAATGTTTTTTTTAGATATCTCTACTGTTTTGCGATGTAATGGGTAATTCTGACGATACTCCAAGAATAGAGGTTACAACAAGCCGAATTACAATGTATATGCAGAATCTGTACTGTATTAGCGAGATATCAGTTAGATATTTTAACAGTGTACAAGATATCCATATATTTATAATCACTTAAATTTACACGGAACAATACGGTAAACATTTTTGTTATTCATCAGTTAGACGTTGAAAAATATTTTAAATTGTCTGAAAAAAATGGTCCTAATGTAGCGAAATTGAGTAAATTTTTTATGTAATCAGAATTCTGATACGAATAAAACTTTTCGAAATATTTTTATTTACCGGAAATAGAAGTAGAGCCATTTTCTTAAAAAGTATTTGTATGATGTGGCTAAAACGCTCGGAATGTTTGTTTAAAATGTAATTTAGAATAAAATAAATTTTTTTTTTTAGATATCTCTACTGTTTTACGTTGTAATGCGTAATTGTGACGGTACCCTAAGCATAGAGGTTACAAATAGCCGAATCGCAATGTATATGCTGAATCTGTACTTTATTAGCGAGATATCTGTTAGATATGTTAACAGTGTACAAGATATCAATTTATTTTGAATCACATAAATTTACACGGAACAATACGGTAAATATTTTTGTTATTCATCAGTTAGACGTTGAAAATTATTTTAAATTGTCTCATAAAAATCGTCCTAATGTAGCGAAACTGTTTAAATTTGTTATGAAATCAGAATTCTGATACGTATAAAACTTTTCGAAATATTTTTCTTTATCGGAAATAGAAGTAGAGCCATTTTCTTAAAAAGTATTCGTATGATGTGGCTAAAAAGCTCGGAATGTTCGTTTCAAATGTAATTTTGAATAAAATAAAGTATGTTTTTTTTATATATGTCTCCTGTTTTGCGATGTAATGCGTAATTCTGACGATACTCCAAGAATAGAGGTTACAAAAAGCCCAATCACAATGTATATGCAGAATCTGTACTGTATTATCGAGATATCAGTTAGATATTTTAACAGTGTACAAGATATCGATATATTTTGAATCACATAAATTTACACGGAACAATACGGTAAATATTTTTATTACTCATCAGTTAGACGTTGAAAAATATTTTAAATTTTTTAAACAAATCGTCCAAATGTAGCGAAACTGTTTAAATTTGTTATGAATTCAGAATTCTGATACGTATAAAACTTTTCGAAATATTTTTCTTTATCGGAAATAGAAATAGAGCCATTTTCTTAAAAAGTATTCGTATGATGTGCCTGAAAAGCTCGAAATGTTTGTTTAAAATGTAATTTTGAATAAAATAAAGTATGTTTTTTTTAGATATCTCTACTGTTTTGCTATGTAATGCGTAATTGTTACGCTACCCTAAGCATACAGGTTACAAATAGCCGAATCGCAATGTATATGCTGAATCTGTACTTTATTAGCGAGATATCTGTTAGATATGTTAACAGTGTACAAGATATCAATTTATTTTGAATCACATAAATTTACACAGAACAATACGCTAAATAATTTTGGTATTCATCAGTAAGAAGTTCAAAAATATTTAAATTTTTCACAATAAATTCGTTTAAATGTAATGGAAATGCGTAAATTTTTTATGAAATCAGAATTCTAATACGAATAAAACTTTTCGAAATATTTCTCTTTTTCAGGATTAGAAGTAGAGCCATTTTCTTAAAAAGTATTTGTATGATGTGGCTCAAAAGCTGGGAATGTTCGTTTCAAATGTAATTTTGAATAAAATAAAGTATGTTTTTTTTATAAGTCTCTACAGTTTTGCGATGTTATGCGTAATTCTGACGATACTCCAAGAATAGAGGTTACAAAAAGCCCAATCACAATGTATATGCAGAATCTGTACTGTATTATCGAGATATCAGTTAGATATTTTAACAGTGTACAACATATCGATATATTTATAATCACTTAAATTTACACTTAACAATACGGTAAACATTTTTGGTATTCATCAGTTAGACGTTGAAAAATATTTTAAATTGTCTGAAAAAAATCGTCCTAATGTAGCGAAATTGAGTAAATTTTTTATGTAATCAGAATTCTGATACGAATAAAACTTTTCGTAATATTTTTCTTTACCGTAAATAGAAGTAGAGCCATTTTCTTAAAAAGAATTTGTATGATGTGGCTAAAACGCTCGGAATGTTTGTTTAAAATGTAATTTAGAATAAAATAAAGTTTTTTTTATATATCTCTACTGGTTTGCGATGTAATGCGTAATTGTGACGCTACCCTAGCATAGAGGTTACAAATAGCCGAATCGCAATGTATATGCTGAATCTGTACTTTATTAGCGAGATATCTGTTAGATATGTTAACAGTGTACAAGATATCAATATATTTTGAATCACATAAATTTACACAGAACAATACGCTAAATAATTTTGTTATTCATCAGTAAGAAGTTCAAAAATACTTAAAGTTTTCACAAAAAATTTTTCTTAATGTAATAAAAATGCGTAAATTTATTATGAAATCAGAATTCTAATACGAATAAAACTTTTCGAAATATTTCTCTTTTTCAGGATTAGAAGTAGAGCCATTTTCTTAAAAAGTATTTGTATGATGTGGCTAAAAAGCTGGGAAAGTTTGTTTCAAATGTAATTTTGTATAAAATAAAGTATTTTTTTTTTTATATTTCTCTACTGTTTTGCGATGTAATGCGTAATTATGACGATACTGCAAGAATAGAGGTTACAAAAAGCCCAATCACAATGTATATGCAGAATCTGTACTGTATTATCGAGATATCAGTTAGATATTTTAACAGTGTACAAGATATCGATATATTTTGAATCACATAAATTTACAAGGAATAATACCGTAAATTTTTGTTATTCATCACCTAGACGTTGAAAAATATTTTAAATTGTCTCAAAAAAAACGTCCTAATGTAGCGAAACTGATAAATTTGTTATAAAATCAGAATTCTGATACGAATAAAACTTTTCGAAATATTTTTCTTTATCGGAAGTAGAAATAGAGCCATTTCCTTAAAAAGTATTTGTATGATGTGGCTGAAAAGGTCGAAATGTTTGTTTAAAATGTATTTTTGAATAAAATTATGTCTGTTTTTTTTTAGATATCTCTACTTGTTTGCGATGCAATGCGTAATTATGACGATACACCAAGCATTGAGGTTACAAATAGCCGAATCACAATTAATATGCAGAATCTGTACTTTATTAGCGAGATATCTGTTAGATATTTTAACAGTGTACAAGATATCGATATATT
Source organism: Zhengitettix transpicula (assembly GCA_037074705.1). NCBI lineage: Eukaryota > Metazoa > Arthropoda > Insecta > Orthoptera > Tetrigidae > Zhengitettix > Zhengitettix transpicula. The sequence goes on along the minus strand of JAYJMR010000060.1, from coordinate 26,610 downwards.
TTGAATCACACTAATTTACACGGAACAATACGGTAAATATTTTTATTACTCATCAGTTAGACGTTGAAAAATATTTTAAATTTTTTAAAAAAATCGTCCAAATTTAGCGAAACTGTTTAAATTTGTTATGAAATCACAATTCTGATACGTATAAAACTTTTCGAAATATTTTTCTTTATCGGTAATAGAAGTAGAGCCATTTTCTTAAAAAGTATTCGTATGATGTGGCTGAAAAGCTCGAAATTTTTTTTAAAATGTAATTTTGAATAAAATAAAGTATGTTTTTTTAGATATCTCTACTGTTTTGCGATGTAATGCGTAATTGTTACGCTACCCTAAGCATAGAGGTTACAAATAGCCGAATCGCAATGTATATGCAGAATCTGTACTTTATTAGCGAGATATCTGTTAGATATGTTAACAGTGTACAAGATATCAATTTATTTTGAATCACATAAATTTACACAGAACAATACGCTAAATAATTTTGTTATTCATCAGAAAGAAGTTCAAAAATACTTAAAGTTTTCACAATAAATTCGTCTTAATGTAATAAAAATGCGTAAATTTATTATGAAATCAGAATTCTAATACGAATAAAACTTTTCGAAATATTTCTCTTTTTCAGGATTAGATGTAGAGCCATTTTCTGAAAAAGTATTTGTATGATGTTGCTAAAAAGCTCGAAATGTTTGTTTCAAATGTAATTTTGAATAAAATAAAGTATGTTTTTTTTATATATGTCTCCTGTTTTGCGATGTAATGCGTAATTCTGACGATACTCCAAGAATAGAGGTTACAAAAAGCCCAATCACAATGTATATGCAGAATCTGTACTGTATTATCGAGATATCAGTTAGATATTTTAACAGTGTACAAGATATCGATATATTTTGAATCACATAAATTTACACGGAACAATACGGTAAATATTTTTATTACTCATCAGTTAGACGTTGAAAAATATTTTAAATTTTTTAAACAAATCGTCCAAATGTAGCGAAACTGTTTAAATTTGTTATGAATTCAGAATTCTGATACGTATAAAACTTTTCGAAATATTTTTCTTTATCGGAAATAGAAATAGAGCCATTTTCTTAAAAAGTATTCGTATGATGTGCCTGAAAAGCTCGAAATGTTTGTTTAAAATGTAATTTTGAATAAAATAAAGTATGTTTTTTTTAGATATCTCTACTGTTTTGCTATGTAATGCGTAATTGTTACGCTACCCTAAGCATACAGGTTACAAATAGCCGAATCGCAATGTATATGCTGAATCTGTACTTTATTAGCGAGATATCTGTTAGATATGTTAACAGTGTACAAGATATCAATTTATTTTGAATCACATAAATTTACACAGAACAATACGCTAAATAATTTTGGTATTCATCAGTAAGAAGTTCAAAAATATTTAAATTTTTCACAATAAATTCGTTTAAATGTAATGGAAATGCGTAAATTTTTTATGAAATCAGAATTCTAATACGAATAAAACTTTTCGAAATATTTCTCTTTTTCAGGATTAGAAGTAGAGCCATTTTCTTAAAAAGTATTTGTATGATGTGGCTCAAAAGCTGGGAATGTTCGTTTCAAATGTAATTTTGAATAAAATAAAGTATGTTTTTTTTATAAGTCTCTACAGTTTTGCGATGTTATGCGTAATTCTGACGATACTCCAAGAATAGAGGTTACAAAAAGCCCAATCACAATGTATATGCAGAATCTGTACTGTATTATCGAGATATCAGTTAGATATTTTAACAGTGTACAACATATCGATATATTTATAATCACTTAAATTTACACTTAACAATACGGTAAACATTTTTGGTATTCATCAGTTAGACGTTGAAAAATATTTTAAATTGTCTGAAAAAAATCGTCCTAATGTAGCGAAATTGAGTAAATTTTTTATGTAATCAGAATTCTGATACGAATAAAACTTTTCGTAATATTTTTCTTTACCGTAAATAGAAGTAGAGCCATTTTCTTAAAAAGAATTTGTATGATGTGGCTAAAACGCTCGGAATGTTTGTTTAAAATGTAATTTAGAATAAAATAAAGTTTTTTTTATATATCTCTACTGGTTTGCGATGTAATGCGTAATTGTGACGCTACCCTAGCATAGAGGTTACAAATAGCCGAATCGCAATGTATATGCTGAATCTGTACTTTATTAGCGAGATATCTGTTAGATATGTTAACAGTGTACAAGATATCAATATATTTTGAATCACATAAATTTACACAGAACAATACGCTAAATAATTTTGTTATTCATCAGTAAGAAGTTCAAAAATACTTAAAGTTTTCACAAAAAATTTTTCTTAATGTAATAAAAATGCGTAAATTTATTATGAAATCAGAATTCTAATACGAATAAAACTTTTCGAAATATTTCTCTTTTTCAGGATTAGAAGTAGAGCCATTTTCTTAAAAAGTATTTGTATGATGTGGCTAAAAAGCTGGGAAAGTTTGTTTCAAATGTAATTTTGTATAAAATAAAGTATTTTTTTTTTTATATTTCTCTACTGTTTTGCGATGTAATGCGTAATTATGACGATACTGCAAGAATAGAGGTTACAAAAAGCCCAATCACAATGTATATGCAGAATCTGTACTGTATTATCGAGATATCAGTTAGATATTTTAACAGTGTACAAGATATCGATATATTTTGAATCACATAAATTTACAAGGAATAATACCGTAAATTTTTGTTATTCATCACCTAGACGTTGAAAAATATTTTAAATTGTCTCAAAAAAAACGTCCTAATGTAGCGAAACTGATAAATTTGTTATAAAATCAGAATTCTGATACGAATAAAACTTTTCGAAATATTTTTCTTTATCGGAAGTAGAAATAGAGCCATTTCCTTAAAAAGTATTTGTATGATGTGGCTGAAAAGGTCGAAATGTTTGTTTAAAATGTATTTTTGAATAAAATTATGTCTGTTTTTTTTTAGATATCTCTACTTGTTTGCGATGCAATGCGTAATTATGACGATACACCAAGCATTGAGGTTACAAATAGCCGAATCACAATTAATATGCAGAATCTGTACTTTATTAGCGAGATATCTGTTAGATATTTTAACAGTGTACAAGATATCGATATATTTTGAATCACACTAGTTTACACGGAACAATACGGTAAATATTTTTATTACTCATCAGTTAGACGTTGAAAAATATTTTAAATTTTTTAAAAAAATCGTCCAAATTTAGCGAAACTGTTTAAATTTGTTATGAAATCACAATTCTGATACGTATAAAACTTTTCGAAATATTTTTCTTTATCGGTAATAGAAGTAGAGCCATTTTCTTAAAAAGTATTCGTATGATGTGGCTGAAAAGCTCGAAATTTTTTTTAAAATGTAATTTTGAATAAAATAAAGTATGTTTTTTTAGATATCTCTACTGTTTTGCGATGTAATGCGTAATTGTTACGCTACCCTAAGCATAGAGGTTACAAATAGCCGAATCGCAATGTATATGCAGAATCTGTACTTTATTAGCGAGATATCTGTTAGATATGTTAACAGTGTACAAGATATCAATTTATTTTGAATCACATAAATTTACACAGAACAATACGCTAAATAATTTTGTTATTCATCAGAAAGAAGTTCAAAAATACTTAAAGTTTTCACAATAAATTCGTCTTAATGTAATAAAAATGCGTAAATTTATTATGAAATCAGAATTCTAATACGAATAAAACTTTTCGAAATATTTCTCTTTTTCAGGATTAGATGTAGAGCCATTTTCTGAAAAAGTATTTGTATGATGTTGCTAAAAAGCTCGGAATGTTGGTTTCAAATGTAATTTTGTATAAAATAAAGTATTTTTTTTTTTATATTTCTCTACTGTTTTGCGATGTAATGCGTAATTATGACGATACTGCAAGAATTGAGGTTACAAAAAGCCCAATCACAATGTATATGCAGAATCTGTACTGTATTATCGAGATATCAGTTAGATATTTTAACAGTTTACAAGATATCGATATATTTTGAATCACATAAATTTACACGGAACAATACGGTAAATATTTTTATTACTCATCAGTTAGACGTTGAAAAATATTTTAAATTTTTTAAAAAAATCGTCCAAATGAAGCGAAACTGTTTAAATTTGTTATGAATTTAGAATTCTGATACGAATAAAACTTTTCGAAATATTTTTCTTTATCAGAAATAGAAGTAGAGCCATTTTCTTAAAAAGTATTCGTATGATGTGGCTGAAAAGCTCGAAATGTTTGTTTAAATTGTAATTTTGAATAAAATAAAGTATGTTTTTTTTAGATATCTCTACTGTTTTGCGATGTAATGGGTAATTCTGACGATACTCCAAGAATAGAAGTTACATCAAGCCGAATTACAATGTATATGCAGAATCTGTACTGTATTAGCGAGATATCCGTTAGATATTTTAACAGTGTACAAGATATCCATATATTTATAATCACTTAAATTTACACGGAACAATACGGTAAACATTTTTGTTATTCATCAGTTAGACGTTGAAAAATATTTTAAATTGTCTGAAAAAAATCGTCCTAATGTAGCGAAATTGAGTAAATTTTTTATGTAATCAGAATTCTGATACGAATAAAACTTTTCGAAATATTTTTCTTTATCGGAAATGGAAATAGAGCCATTTTCTTAAAAAGTATTCGTATGATGTGGCTGAAAAGCTCAAATTTGTTTGTTTAAATTGTAATTTTGAATAAAATTAAGTATGTTTTTTTTAGATATCTCTACTGTTTTGCGATGTAATGCGTAATTGTTACGCTACCCTAAGCATAGAGGTTACAAATAGCCGAATCGCAATGTATATGCAGAATCTGTACTTTATTAGCGAGATATCTGTTAGATATGTTAACAGTGTACAAGATATCAATTTATTTTAAATCACATAAATTTACACAGAACAATACGCTAAATAATTTTGGTATTCATCAGTAAGAAGTTCAAAAATATTTAAAGTTTTCACAATAAATTCGTTTAAATGTAATGGAAATGCGTAAATTTTTTATGAAATCAGAATTCTAATACGAATAAAACTTTTCGAAATATTTCTCTTTTTCAGGATTAGAAGTAGAGCCATTTTCTTAAAAAGTATTTGTATGATGTGGCTAAAAAGCTGGGAAAGTTTGTTTCAAATGTAATTTTGTATAAAATAAAGTATTTTTTTTTTATATTTCGCTACTGTTTTGCGATGTAATGCGTAATTATGACGATACTGCAAGAATAGAGGTTACAAACAGCCCAATCACAATGTATATGCAGAATCTGTACTGTATTATCGAGATGACAGTTAGATATTTTAACAGTGTACAAGATATCGATATATTTTGAATCACATAAATTTACAAGGAATAATACCGTAAATTTTTGTTATTCATCACCTAGACGTTGAAAAATATTTTAAATTGTCTCAAAAAAATCGTCCTAATGTAGCGAAACTGATAAATTTGTTATAAAATCAGAATTCTGATACGAATAAAACTTTTCGAAATATTTTTCTTTATCGGAAGTAGAAATAGAGCCTTTTCTTTAAAAAGTATTTGTATGATGTGGCTGAAAAGGTCGAAATGTTTGTTTAAAATGTATTTTTGAATAAAATTATGTCTGTTTTTTTTTTAGATATCTCTACTTGTTTGCGATGCAATGCGTAATTATGACGATACACCAAGCATTGAGGTTACAAATAGCCGAATCACAATTTATATGCAGAATCTGTACTTTATTAGCGAGATATCTGTTAGATATTTTAACAGTGTACAAGATATCGATATATTTTGAATCACACTAATTTACACGGAACAATACGGTAAATATTTTTATTACTCATCAGTTAGACGTTGAAAAATATTTTAAATTTTTTAAAAAAATCGTCCAAATTTAGCGAAACTGTTTAAATTTGTTATGAAATCACAATTCTGATACGTATAAAACTTTTCGAAATATTTTTCTTTATCGGTAATAGAAGTAGAGCCATTTTCTTAAAAAGTATTCGTATGATGTGGCTGAAAAGCTCGAAATTTTTTTTAAAATGTAATTTTGAATAAAATAAAGTATGTTTTTTTAGATATCTCTACTGTTTTGCGATGTAATGCGTAATTGTGACGGTACCCTAAGCATAGAGGTTACAAATAGCCGAATCGCAATATATATGCTGAATCTGTACTTTATTAGCGAGTTATCTGTTAGATATGTTAACATTGTACAAGATATCAATATATTTTAATCACATAAATTTACACAGAACAATACGCTAAATAATTTTGTTATTCATCAGTAAGAAGTTCAATAATACTTAAAGTTTTCACAATAAATTCGTCTTAATGTAATAAAAATGCGTAAATTTATTATGAAATCAGAATTCTAATACGAATAAAACTTTTCGAAATATTTCTCTTTTTCAGGATTAGAAGTAGAGCCATTTTCTTAAAAAGTATTTGTATGATGTTGCTAAAAAGCTCGGAATGTTTGTTTCAAATGTAATTTTGAATAAAATAAAGTATGTTTTTTTTATATTTCTCTACTGTTTTGCGATGTAATGCGTAATTATGCCGATACTCCAAGAATAGAGGTTACAAAAAGCCCAATCACAATGTATATGCAGAATATGTACTGTATTATCGAGATATCAGTTAGATATTTTAACAGTGTACAAGATATCGATATATTTTGAATCACATAAATTTACACGGAACAATACCGTAAATTTTTGTTATTCATCACCTAGACGTTGAAAAATATTTTAAATTGTCTCAAAAAAATCGTCGTAATGTAGCGAAACTGTTTAAATTTGTTATGAAATCAGAATTCTGATACGAATAAAACTTTTCGAAATATTTTTCTTTATCGGAAGTAGAAATAGAGGAATTTCCTTAAAAAGTATTTGTATGATGTGGCTGAAAAGCTCGAAATGTTTGTTTAAAATGTATTTTTAAATAAAATAAAGTCTGTTTTTTTTAGATATCTCTACTTGTTTGCGATGCATTGCGTAGTTATGACGATACACCAAGCATAGAGGTTACAAATAGCCGAATCACAATTTATATGCAGATCCTGTACTTTTTTAGCGAGATATCTGTTAGATATTTTAACAGTGTACAAGATATCGATATATTTATAATCACTTAAATTTACACGGAACAATACGGTAAACATTTTTGTTATTCATCAGTTAGACGTTGAAAAATATTTTAAATTGTCTGAAAAAAATCGTCCTAATGTAGCGAAATTTAGTAAATTTTTTATGTAATCAGAATTCTGATACGAATAAAACTTTTAGTAATATTTTTCTTTACCGGAAATAGAAGTAGAGCCATTTTCTTAAAAAGTATTTGTATGATGTGGCTGAAACGCTCGGAATGTTTGTTTAAAATGTAATTTAGAATAAAATAAAGTTTTTTTATTTAGATATCTCTATTGTTTTGCGATGTAATGCGTAATTCTGACGATACTCCAAGAATAGAGGTTACAACAAGCCGAATCACAATGTATATGCAGAATCTGTACTGTATTAGCGAGATATCAGTTAGATATTTTAACAGTGTACAAGATATCGATATATTTTGAATCACATAAATTTACACGGAACAATACCGTAAATTTTTGTTATTCATCACCTAGACGTTGAAAAATATTTTAAATTGTCTCAAAAAAATCGTCCTAATGTAGCGAAACTGTTTAAATTTGTTATGAAATCAGAATTCTGATACGAATAAAACTTTTCGAAATATTTTTCTTTATCGGAAGTAGAAATAGAGCCATTTCCTTAAAAAGTATTTGTATGATGTGGCTGAAAAGCTCGAAATGTTTGTTTAAAATGTATTTTTAAATAAAATAAAGTCTGTTTTTTTTAGATATCTCTACTTGTTTGCGATGCATTGCGTTGTTATGACGATACACCAAGCATAGAGGTTACAAATAGCCGAATCACAATTTATATGCAGATCCTGTACTTTTTTAGCGAGATATCTGTTAGATATTTTAACAGTGTACAAGATATCGATATATTTATAATCACTTAAATTTACACGGAACAATACGGTAAACATTTTTGTTATTCATCAGTTAGACGTTGAAAAATATTTTAAATTGTCTGAAAAAAATCGTCCTAATGTAGCGAAATTTAGTAAATTTTTTATGTAATCAGAATTCTGATACGAATAAAACTTTTCGTAATATTTTTCTTTACCGGAAATAGAAGTAGAGCCATTTTCTTAAAAAAGTATTTGTATGATGTGGCTGAAACGTTCGGAATGTTCGTTTCAAATGTAATTTTGAATAAAATAAAGTATGTTTTTTTTATATTTCTCTACTGTTTTGCGATGTAATGCATAATTATGACGATACTCCAAGTATAGAGGTTACAACAAGCCGAATCACAATGTATATGCAGAATCTGTACCGTATTATCGAGATATCAGTTAGATATTTTAACAGTGTACAAGATATCGATATATTTTGAATCACATAAATTTACACGGAACAATACGGTAAATATTTTTATTACTCATCAGTTAGACGTTGAAAAATATTTTAAATTTTTTAAAAAAATCGTCCAAATTTAGCGAAACTGTTTAAATTTGTTATGAAATCACAATTCTGATACGTTTAAAACTTTTCGAAATATTTTTCTTTATCGGTAATAGAAGTAGAGCCATTTTCTTAAAAAGTATTCGTATGATGTGGCTGAAAAGCTCGAAATTTTTTTTAAAATGTAATTTTCACTAAAATAAAGTATGTTTTTTTAGATATCTCTACTGTTTTGCGATGTAATGCGTAATTGTTACGCTACCCTAAGCATAGAGGTTACAAATAGCCGAATCGCAATGTATATGCAGAATCTGTACTTTATTAGTGAGATATCTGTTAGATATGTTAACAGTGTACAAGATATCAATTTATTTTGAATCACATAAATTTACACAGAACAATACGCTAAATAATTTTGGTATTCATCAGTAAGAAGTTAAAAAATATTTAAAGTTTTCTCAATAAATTCGTTTAAATGTAATGGAAATGCGTAAATTTTTTATGAAATCAGAATTCTAATACGAATAAAACTTTTCGAAATATTTCTCTTTTTCAGGATTAGAAGTAGAGCCATTTTCTTAAAAAGTATTTGTATGATGTGGCTAAAAAGCTGGGAATGTTCGTTTCAAATGTAATTTTGAATAAAATAAAGTATGTTTTATTTATAAGTCTCTACTGTTTTGCGATGTAATGCGTAATTCTGACGATACTCCAAAAATAGAGGTTACAACAAGCCGAATCACAATGTATATGCAGAATCTGTACTGTATTAGCGAGATATCAGTTAGATATTTTAACAGTGTACAAGATATCGATATATTTTGAATCACATAAATTTACAAGGAACAATACCGAACATTTTTGTTATTCATCACCTAGACGTTGAAAAATATTTTAAATTGTCTCAAAAAAATCGTCCTAATGTAGCGAAACTGATAAATTTGTTATGAAATCAGAATTCTGATACGAATAAAACTTTTCGAAATATTTTTCTTTATCGGAAGTAGAAATAGAGCCATTTCCTTAAAAAGTATTTGTATGATGTGGCTGAAAAGCTCGAAATGTTTGTTTAAAATGTATTTTTGAATAAAATAAAGTCTGTTTTTTTTAGATATCTCTACTTGTTTGCGATGCAATGCGTAATTATGACGATACACCAAGCATAGAGGTTACAAATAGCCGAATCACAATTTATATGCAGATACTGTACTTTATTAGCGAGATATCTGTTAGATATTTTAACAGAGTACAAGATATCGATATATTTATAATCACTTAAATTTACACGGAACAATACGGTAAACATTTTTGTTATTCATCAGTTAGACGTTGAAAAATATTTTAAATTGTCTGAAAAAAATCGTCCAAATGTAGCGAAATTGAGTAAATTTTTTATGTAATCAGAATTCTAATACGAATAAAACTTTTAGTAATATTTTTCTTTACCGGAAATAGAAGTAGAGCCATTTTCTTAAAAAGTATTTGTATGATGTGGCTGAAACGCTCGGAATGTTTGTTTAAAATGTAATTTAGAATAAAATAAAGTTTTTTTTTTTAGACATCTCTACTGTTTTGCGATGTAATGCGTAATTGTTACGCTACCCTAAGCATAGAGGTTACAAATAGCCGAATCGCAATGTATATGCAGAATCTTTACTTTATTAGCGAGATATCTGTTAGATATGTTAACAGTGTACAAGATATCAATATATTTTGAATCACATAAATTTACACAGAACAATACGCTAAATAATTTTGTTATTTATCAGTAAGAAGTTAAAAAATTTTTAATGATTTCACAATAAATTCGTCTTAATGTAATGGAAATGCGTAAATTTTTTATGAAATCAGAATTCTAATACGAATTAAACTTTTCGAAATATTTCTCTTTTTCAGGATTAGAAGTAGAGCCATTTTCTTAAAAAGTATTTGTATGATGTGGCTAAAAAGCTTGGGAATGTTCGTTTCAAATGTAATTTTGAATAAAATAAAGTATGTTTTATTTATATGTCTCTACTGTTTTGCGATGTAATGCGTAATTCTGACGATACTCCAAAAATAGAGGTTACAACAAGCCGAATCACAATGTATATGCAGAATCTGTACTGTATTAGCGAGATATCAGTTAGATATTTTAACAGTGTACAAGATATCGATATATTTTGAATCACATAAATTTACAAGGAACAATACCGAACATTTTTGTTATTCATCACCTAGACGTTGAAAAATATTTTAAATTGTCTCAAAAAAATCGTCCTAATGTAGCGAAACTGATAAATTTGTTATGAAATCAGAATTCTGATACGAATAAAACTTTTCGAAATATTTTTCTTTATCGGAAGTAGAAATAGAGCCATTTTCTTAAAAAGTATTTGTATGATGTGGCTGAAAAGCTCGAAATGTTTGTTTAAAATGTATTTTTGAATAAAATAAAGTCTGTTTTTTTTAGATATCTCTACTTGTTTGCGATGCAATGCGTAGTTATGACGATACACCAAGCATAGAGGTTACAAATAGCCGAATCACAATTTATATGCAGAATCTGTACTTTTTTAGCGAGATATCTGTTAGATATTTTAACAGTGTACAATATATCGATATATTTATAATCACTTAAATTTACACGGAACAATACGGTAAACATTTTTGTTATTCATCAGTTAGACGTTGAAAAATATTTTAAATTGTCAGAAAAAAATCGTCCTAATGTAGCGAAATTGAGTAAATTTTTTATGTAATCAGAATTCTGATACAAATAAAACTTTTCGTAATATTTTTCTTTACCGTAAATAGAAGTAGAGCCATTTTCTTAAAAAGAATTTGTATGATGTGGCTAAAACGCTCGGAATGTTTGTTTAAAATGTAATTTAGAATAAAATAAAGTTTTATTTATATATCTCTACTGGTTTGCGATGTAATGCGTAATTGTGACGCTACCTTAAGCATAGAGGTTACAAATAGCCGAATCGCAATGTATATGCTGAATCTGTACTTTATTAGCGAGATATCTGTTAGATATGTTAACAGTGTACAAGATATTGATATATTTTGAATCACATAAATTTACACGGAACAATACGGTAAATATTTTTATTACTCATCAGTTAGACGTTGAAAAATATTTTAAATTTTTTAAAAAAATCGTCCAAATTTAGCGAAACTGTTTAAATTTGTTATGAAATCACAATTCTGATACGTATAAAACTTTTCGAAATATTTTTCTTTATCGGTAATAGAAGTAGAGCCATTTTCTTAAAAAGTATTCGTATGATGTGGCTGAAAAGCTCGAAATTTTTTTTAAAATGTAATTTTCAGTAAAATAAAGTATGTTTTTTTAGATATCTCTACTGTTTTGCGATGTAATGCGTAATTTTTACGCTACCCTAAGCATAGAGGTTACAAATAGCCGAATCGCAATGTATATGCAGAATCTGTACTTTATTAGCGAGATATCTGTTAGATATGTTAACAGTGTACAAGATATCAATTTATTTTGAATCACATAAATTTACACAGAACAATACGCTAAATAATTTTGGTATTCATCAGTAAGAAGTTAAAAAATATTTAAAGTTGTCTCAATAAATTCGTTTAAATGTAATGGAAATGCGTAAATTTTTTATTAAAACAGAATTCTAATACGAATAAAACTTTTCGAAATATTTCTCTTTTTCAGGATTAGAAGTAGAGCCATTTTCTTAAAAAGTATTTGTATGATGTGGCTAAAAAGCTGGGAATGTTCGTTTCAAATGTAATTTTGAATAAAATAAAGTTTGTTTTATTTATAAGTCTCTACTGTTTTGCGATGTAATGCGTAATTCTGACGATACTCCAAGAATAGAGGTTACAACAAGCCGAATCACAATGTATATGCAGAATCTGTACTGTATTAGCGAGATATCAGTTAGATATTTTAACAGTGTACAAGATATCGATATATTTTGAATCACATAAATTTACACGGAACAATACCGTAAATTTTTGTTATTCATCACCTAGACGTTGAAAAATATTTTAAATTGTCTCAAAAAAATCGTCCTAATGTAGCGAAACTGTTTAAATTTGTTATGAAATCAGAATTCTGATACGAATAAAACTTTTCGAAATATTTTTCTTTATCGGAAGTAGAAATAGGGCCATTTCCTTAAAAAGTATTTGTATGATGTGGCTGAAAAGCTCGAAATGTTTGTTTAAAATGTATTTTTGAATAAAATAAAGTCTGTTTTTTTTAGATATCTCTACTTGTTTGCGATGCAATGCGTAATTATGACGATACACCAAGCATAGAGGTTACAAATAGCCGAATCACAATTTATATGCAGATACTGTACTTTATTAGCGAGATATCTGTTAGATATTTTAACAGAGTACAAGATATCGATATATTTATAATCACTTAAGTTTACACGGAACAATACGGTAAACATTTTTGTTATTCATCAGTTAGACGTTGAAAAATATTTTAAATTGTCTGAAAAAAATCGTCCAAATGTAGCGAAATTGAGTAAATTTTTTATGTAATCAGAATTCTAATACGAATAAAACTTTTAGTAATATTTTTCTTTACCGGAAATAGAAGTAGAGCCATTTTCTTAAAAAGTATTTGTATGATGTGGCTGAAACGCTCGGAATGTTTGTTTAAAATGTAATTTAGAATAAAATAAAGTTTTTTTTTTTAGATATCTCTACTGTTTTGCGATGTAATGCGTAATTGTTACGCTACCCTAAGCATAGAGGTTACAAATAGCCGAATCGCAATGTATATGCAGAATCTTTACTTTATTAGCGAGATATCTGTTAGATATGTTAACAGTGTACAAGATATCAATATATTTTGAATCACATAAATTTACACAGAACAATACGCTAAATAATTTTGTTATTTATCAGTCAGAAGTTAAAAAATTTTTAATGATTTCACAATAAATTCGTCTTAATGTAATGGAAATGCGTAAATTTTTTATGAAATCAGAATTCTAATACGAATTAAACTTTTCGAAATATTTCTCTTTTTCAGGATTAGAAGTAGAGCCATTTTCTTAAAAAGTATTTGTATGATGTGGCTAAAAAGCTTGGGAATGTTCGTTTCAAATGTAATTTTGAATAAAATAAAGTATGTTTTATTTATATGTCTCTACTGTTTTGCGATGTAATGCGTAATTCTGACGATACTCCAAAAATAGAGGTTACAACAAGCCGAATCACAATGTATATGCAGAATCTGTACTGTATTAGCGAGATATCAGTTAGATATTTTAACAGTGTACAAGATATCGATATATTTTGAATCACATAAATTTACAAGGAACAATACCGAACATTTTTGTTATTCATCACCTAGACGTTGAAAAATATTTTAAATTGTCTCAAAAAAATCGTCCTAATATAGCGAAACTGATAAATTTGTTATGAAATCAGAATTCTGATACGAATAAAACTTTTCGAAATATTTTTCTTTATCGGAAGTAGAAATAGAGCCATTTCCTTAAAAAGTATTTGTATGATGTGGCTGAAAAGCTCGAAATGTTTGTTTAAAATGTATTTTTGAATAAAATAAAGTCTGTTTTTTTTAGATATCTCTACTTGTTTGCGATGCAATGCGTAGTTATGACGATACACCAAGCATAGAGGTTACAAATAGCCGAATCACAATTTATATGCAGAATCTGTACTTTTTTAGCGAGATATCTGTTAGATATTTTAACAGTGTACAATATATCGATATATTTATAATCACTTAAATTTACACGGAACAATACGGTAAACATTTTTGTTATTCATCAGTTAGACGTTGAAAAATATTTTAAATTGTCAGAAAAAAATCGTCCTAATGTAGCGAAATTTAGTAAATTTTTGTGTAATCAGAATTCTGATACGAATAAAACTTTTCGTAATATTTTTCTTTACCGGAAATAGAAGTAGAGCCATTTTCTTAAAAAGTATTTGTATGATGTGGCTGAAACGCTCGGAATGTTTGTTTAAAATGTAATTTAGAATAAAATAAAGTTTGTTTTTTTTAGATATCTCTACTGTTTTGCGATGTAATGCGTAATTATGACGATACTGCAAGAATAGAGGTTACAAAAAGCCCAATCACAATGTATATGCAGAATCTGTACTGTATTATCGAGATATCAGTTACATATTTTAACAGTGTACAAGATATCGATATATTTTGAATCACATAAATTTACACGGAACAATACGGTAAATATTTTTATTACTCATCAGTTAGACGTTGAAAAATGTTTTAAATTTTTTAAAAAAATCGTCCAAATGTAGCGAAACTGTTTAAATTTGTTATGAAATCAGAATTCTGATACGTATAAAACTTTTCGAAATATTTTTCTTTATCGGAAATAGAAGTAGAGCCATTTTCTTAAAAAGTATTCGTATGATGTGGCTGAAAAGCTCGAAATGTTTGTTTAAATTGTAATTTTGAATAAAATAAAGTATGTTTTTTTTAGATATCTCTACTGTTTTGCGATGTAATGGGTAATTCTGACGATACTCCAAGAATAGAGGTTACAACAAGCCGAATTACAATGTATATGCAGAATCTGTACTGTATTAGCGAGATATCAGTTAGATATTTTAACAGTGTACAAGATATCCATATATTTATAATCACCCTAATTTACACGGAACAATACGGTAAACATTTTTGTTATTCATCAGTTAGACGTTGAAAAATATTTTAAATTGTCTGAAAAAAATCGTCCTAATGTAGCGAAATTGAGTAAATTTTTTATGTAATCAGAATTCTGATACGAATAAAACTTTTCGTAAAATTTTTATTTACTTGAAATAGAAGTAGAGCCATTTTCTTAAAAAGTATTTGTATGATGTGGCTTAAACGCTCGGAATGTTTGTTTAAAATGTAATTTAGAATAAATTAATGTTTTTTTTAGATATCTCTACTGTTTTGCGTTGTAATGCGTAATTGTGACGGTACCCTAAGCATAGAGGTTACAAATAGCCGAATCGCAATATATATGCTGAATCTGTACTTTATTAGCGAGTTATCTGTTAGATATGTTAACATTGTACAAGATATCAATATATTTTAATCACACAAATTTACACAGAACAATACGCTAAATAATTTTGTTATTCATCAGTAAGAAGTTCAATAATACTTAAAGTTTTCACAATATATTCGTCTTAATGTAATAAAAATGCGTAAATTTATTATGCAATCAGAATTCTAATACGAATAAAACTTTTCGAAATATTTCTCTTTTTCAGGATTAGAAGTAGAGCCATTTTCTTAAAAAGTATTTGTATGATGTTGCTAAAAAGCTCGGAATGTTTGTTTCAAATGTAATTTTGAATAAAATAAAGTATGTTTTTTTTATATTTCTCTACTGTTTTGCGATGTAATGCGTAATTATGACGATACTTCCAAGAATAGAGGTTACAAAAAGCCCAATCACAATGTATATGCAGAATCTGTACTGTATTATCGAGATATCAGTTAGATATTTTAACAGTGTACAAGATATCGATATATTTTGAATCACATAAATTTACACGCAACAATACGGTAAAGATTTTTATTACTCATCAGTAAGACGTTGAAAAATATTTTAAATTTTTTAAAAAAATCGTCCAAATGTGGCGAAACTGTTTAAATTTGTTATGAATTCAGAATTCTGATACGTATAAAACTTTTCGAAATATTTTTCTTTATCGGAAATAGAAATAGAGCCATTTTCTTAAAAAGTATTCGTATGATGTGGCTGAAAAGCTCGAAATGTTTGTTTAAAATGTAATTTAGAATAAAATAAAGTATGTTTTTTTAGATATCTCTACTGTTTTGCGATGTAATGCGTAATTGTGACGCTACCCTAAGCATAGAGGTAACAAATAGCCGAATCGCAATGTATATGCTGAATCTGTACTTTATTAGCGAGATATCTGTTAGATATGTTAACAGTGTACAAGATATCAATATATTTTGAATCACATAAATTAACACAGAACAATACGCTAAATAATTTTGTTATTCATCAGTAAGAAGTTCAAAAATACTTAAAGTTTTCACAATAAATTCGTCTTAATGTAATAAAAATGCGTAAATTTATTACGAAATCAGAATTCTAATACGAATAAAACTTTTTGAAATATTTCTCTTTTTCAGGATTAGAAATAGAGCCATTTCCTTAAAAAGTATTTGTATGATGTGGCTGAAAAGCTCGAAATGTTTGTTTAAAATGTATTTTTGAATAAAATTATGTCTGTTTTTTTTAGATATCTCTACTTGTTTGCGATGCAATGCGTAATTATGACGATACACCAAGCATAGAGGTTACAAATAGCCGAATCACAATTTATATGCAGAATCTGTACTTTATTAGCGAGATATCTGTTAGATATTTTAACAGTGTACAAGATATCGATATATTTATAATCACTTAAATTTACACGGAACAATACGGTAAACATTTTTGTTATTCATCAGTTAGACTTTGAAAAATATTTTAAATTATCTGAAAAAAATCGTCCTAATGTAGCGAAATTGAGTATATTTTTTATGTAATCAGAATTCTGATACGAATAAAATTTTCGTAATATTTTTCTTTACCGGAAATAGAAGTAGAGCCATTTTCTTTAAAAGTATTTGTATGATGTGGCTGAAACGCTTGGAATGTTTGTTTAAAATGTAATTTAGAATAAAATAAAGTTTTTTTTTTTTAGATATCTCTACTGTTTTGCGATGTAATGCGTAATTGTTACGCTACCCTAAGCATAGAGGTTACAAATAGCCGAATCGCAATGTATATGCAGAATCTTTACTTTATTAGCGAGATATCCGTTAGATATGTTAACAGTGTACAAGATATTAATATATTTTGAATCACATAAATTTACACAGAACAATACGCTAAATAATTTTGTTATTCATCAGTAAGAAGTGAAAAATTTTTTAATGTTTTCACAATAAATTCGTCTTAATGTAATGGAAATGCGTAAATTTTTTATGAAATCAGAATTCTAATACGAATTAAACTTTTCGAAATATTTCTCTTTTTCAGGATTAGAAGTAGAGCCATTTTCTTAAAAAGTATTTGTATGATGTGGCTAAAAAGCTTGGGAATGTTCGTTTCAAATGTAATTTTGAATAAAATAAAGTATGTTTTATTTATATGTCTCTACTGTTTTGCGATGTAATGCGTAATTCTGACGATACTCCAAGAATAGAGGTTACAAATAGCCGAATCCCAATGTATATGCAGAATCTGTACTGTATTAGCGAGATATCAGTTACATATTTTAACAGTGTACAAGATATCGATATATTTTGAATCACATAAATTTACACGGAACAATACGGTAAATATTTTTATTACTCATCAGTTAGACGTTGAAAAATGTTTCAAATTTTTTAAAAAAATCGTCCAAATGTAGCGAAACTGTTTAAATTTGTTATGAAATCAGAATTCTGATACGTATAAAACTTTTCGAAATATTTTTCTTTATCGGAAATAGAAGTAGAGCAATTTTCTTAAAAAGTATTCGTATGATGTGGCTGAAAAGCTCGAAATGTTTGTTTAAATTGTAATTTTGAATAAAATAAAGTATGTTTTTTTTAGATATCTCTACTGTTTTGCGATGTAATGGGTAATTCTGACGATACTCCAAGAATAGAGGTTACAACAAGCCGAATTACAATGTATATGCAGAATCTGTACTGTATTAGCGAGATATCAGTTAGATATTTTAACAGTGTACAAGATATCCATATATTTATAATCACTTAAATTTACACGGAACAATACGGTAAAGATATTTGTTATTCATCAGTTAGACGTTGAAAAATATTTTAAATTGTCTGAAAAAAATCGTCCTAATGTAGCGAAATTGAGTAAATTTTTTATGTAATCAGAATTCTGATACGAATAAAACTTTTCGTAAAATTTTTATTTACCGGAAATAGAAGTAGAGCCATTTTCTTAAAAAGTATTTGTATGATGTGGCTAAAACGCTCAGAATGTTTGTTTAAAATGTAATTTAGAATAAATTAATGTTTTTTTTAGATATCTCTACTGTTTTGCGTTGTAATGCGTAATTGTGACGGTACCCTAAGCATAGAGGTTACAAATAGCCGAATCGCAATATATATGCTGAATCTGTACTTTATTAGCGAGTTATCTGTTAGATATGTTAACATTGTACAAGATATCAATATATTTTAATCACACAAATTTACACAGAACAATACGCTAAATAATTTTGTTATTCATCAGTAAGAAGTTCAATAATACTTAAAGTTTTCACAATAAATTCGTCTTAATGTAATAAAAATGCGTAAATTTATTATGCAATCAGAATTCTAATACGAATAAAACTTTTCGAAATATTTCTGTTTTTCAGGATTAGAAGTAGAGCCATTTTCTTAAAAAGTATTTGTATGATGTTGCTAAAAAGCTCGGAATGTTTGTTTCAAATGTAATTTTGAATAAAAAAAAGTATGTTTTTTTTATATTTCTCTACTGTTTTGCGATGTAATGCGTAATTATGACGATACTCCAAGAATAGAGGTTACAAAAAGCCCAATCACAATGTATATGCAGAATCTGTACTGTATTATCGAGATATCAGTTAGATATTTTAACAGTGTACAAGATATCGATATATTTTGAATCACATAAATTTACACGGAACAATACGGTAAAGATTTTTATTACTCATCAGTAAGACGTTGAAAAATATTTTAAATTTTTTAAAAAAATCGTCCAAATGTGGCGAAACTGTTTAAATTTGTTATGAAATCAGAATTCTGATACGTATAAAACTTTTCGAAATATTTTTCTTTATCGGAAATAGAAGTAGAGCCATTTTCTTAAAAAGTATTTGTATGATGTTGCTAAAAAGCTCGGAATGTTCGTTTCAAATGTAATTTTGAATAAAATAAAGTATGTTTTTTTTATATATCTCTACTGTTTTGCGATGTAATGCGTAATTATGACGATACTCCATGAATAGAGGTTACAAATAGCCGAATCACAATTTATATGCAGAATCTGTACTGTATTAGCGAGATATCTGTTAGATATTTTAACAGTGTACAAGATATCGATATATTTTGAATCACATAAATTTACACGCAACAATACGGTAAATATTTTTGTTATTCATCAGTTAGACGTTGAAAATTATTTTAAATTGTCTCATAAAAATCGTCCTAATGTAGCGAAACTGTTTAAATTTGTTATGAAATCAGAATTCTGATACGTATAAAACTTTTCGAAATATTTTTCTTTATCGGAAATAGAAGTAGAGCCATTTTCTTAAAAAGTATTTGTATGATGTTGCTAAAAAGCTCGGAATGTTTGTTTCAAATGTAATTTTGAATAAAATAAAGTATGTTTTTTTTATATATCTCTACTGTTTTGCGATGTAATGCGTAATTATGACGATACTCCAAGAATAGAGGTTACAAATAGCCGAATCACAATTTATATGCAGAATCTGTACTGTATTAGCGAGATATCTGTTAGATATTTTAACAGTGTACAAGATATCGATATATTTTGAATCACATAAATTTACACGCAACAATACGGTAAATATTTTTGTTATTCATCAGTTAGACGTTGAAAATTATTTTAAATTGTCTCATAAAAATCGTCTTAATGTAGCGAAACTGTTTAAATTTGTTATGAAATCAGAATTCTGATACGTATAAAACTTTTCGAAATATTTTTCTTTATCGGAAATAGAAGTAGAGCCATTTTCTTAAAAAGTATTTGTATGATGTGGCTAAAAAGCTCGGAATGTTTGTTTCAAATGTAATTTTGAATAAAATAACGTATGTTTTTTTTATATATCTCTACTGTTTTGCGATGTAATGCGTAATTATGACGATACTCCAAGAATAGAGTTTACAAATAGCCGAATCACAATTTATATGCAGAAACTGTACTGTATTAGCGAGATATCTGTTAGATATTTTAACAGTGTACAAAATATCGATATATTTAGAATCACATAAATTTACACGCAACAATACGGTAAATATTTTTGTTATTCATCAGTTAGACGTTGAAAATTATTTTAAATTGTCTCATAAAAATCGTCTTAATGTAGCGAAACTGTTTAAATTTGTTATGAAATCAGAATTCTGATACGTATAAAACTTTTCGAAATATTTTTCTTTATCGGAAATAGAAGTAGAGCCATTTTCTTAAAAAGTATTCGTATGATGTGGCTAAAAAGCTCGGAATGTTCGTTTCAAATGTAATTTTGAATAAAATAAAGTATGTTTTTTTTTATATATCTCTACTGTTTTGCGATGTAATGCGTAATTATGACGATACTCCAAGAATAGAGGTTACAAATAGCCGAATCACAATGTATATGCAGAATCTGTACTGTATTAGCGAGATATCTGTTAGATATTTTAACAGTGTACAAAATATCGATATATTTAGAATCACATAAATTTACACGGAACAATACGGTAAATATTTTTGTTATTCATCAGTTAGACGTTGAAAAATATTTTAAATTGTCTCAAAAAAATCGTCCTAATGTAGCGAAACTGTTTAAATTTGTTATGAAATCAGAATTCTGATACGTATAAAACTTTTCGAAATATTTTTCTTTATCGGAAATAGAATTAGAGCCATTTTCTTAAAAAGTATTTGTATGATGTGGCTAAAAAGCTCGGAATGTTTGTTTCAAATGTAATTTTGAATAAAATAACGTATGTTTTTTTTATATATCTCTACTGTTTTGCGATGTAATGCGTAATTATGACGATACTCCAAGAATAGAGGTTACAAATAGCCGAATCACAATTTATATGCAGAAACTGTACTGTATTAGCGAGATATCTGTTAGATATTTTAACAGTGTACAAAATATCGATATATTTAGAATCACATAAATTTACACGCAACAATACGGTAAATATTTTTGTTATTCATCAGTTAGACGTTGAAAATTATTTTAAATTGTCTCATAAAAATCGTCTTAATGTAGCGAAACTGTTTAAATTTGTTATGAAATCAGAATTCTGATACGTATAAAACTTTTCGAAATATTTTTCTTTATCGGAAATAGAAGTAGAGCCATTTTCTTAAAAAGTATTCGTATGATGTGGCTAAAAAGCTCGGAATGTTTGTTTCAAATGTAATTTTGAATAAAATAAAGTATGTTTTTTTTATATATCTCTACTGTTTTGCGATGTAATGCGTAATTATGACGATACTCCAAGAATAGAGGTTACAAATAGCCGAATCACAATTTATATGCAGAAACTGTACTGTATTAGCGAGATATGTGTTAGATATTTTAACAGTGTACAAAATATCGATATATTTTGAATCACATAAATTTACACGCAACAATACGGTAAATATTTTTGTTATTCATCAGTTAGACGTTGAAAATTATTTTAAATTGTCTCATAAAAATCGTCCTAATGTAGTGAAACTGTTTAAATTTGTTATGAAATCAGAATTCTGATACGTATAAAACTTTTCGAAATATTTTTCTTTATCGGAAATAGAAGTAGAGCCATTTTCTTAAAAAGTATTCGTATGATGTGGCTAAAAAGCTCGGAATGTTCGTTTCAAATGTAATTTTGAATAAAATAAAGTATGTTTTTTTTATATATGTCTCCTTTTTGCGATGTAATGCGTAATTCTGACGATACTCCAAGAATAGAGGTTACAAATAGCCGAATCACAATGTATATGCAGAATCTGTACTGTATTAGCGAGATATCTGTTAGATATTTTAACAGTGTACAAAATATCGATATATTTAGAATCACATAAATTTACACGGAACAATACGGTAAATATTTTTGTTATTCATCAGTTAGACGTTGAAAAATATTTTAAATTGTCTCAAAAAAATCGTCCTAATGTAGCGAAACTGTTTAAATTTGTTATGAAATCAGAATTCTGATACGTATAAAACTTTTCGAAATATTTTTCTTTATCGGAAATAGAAGTAGAGCCTATTTCTTTAAAAGTATTCGTATGATGTGGCTAAAAAGCTCGGAATGTTCGTTTCAAATGTAATTTTGAATAAAATAAAGTATGTTTTTTTTATATATCTCTACTGTTTTGCGATGTAATGCGTAATTATGACGATACTCCAAGAATAGAGGTTACAAATAGCCGAATCACAATTTATATGGAGAAACTGTACTGTATTAGCGTGATATCTGTTAGATATTTTAACAGTATACAAGATATCGATATATTTTGAATCACATAAATTTACACGCAACAATACCGTAAATATTTTTGTTATTCATCAGTTAGACGTTGAAAATTATTTTAAATTGTCTCATAAAAATCGTCCTAATGTAGCGAAACTGTTTAAATTTGTTATGAAATCAGAATTCTGATACGTATAAAACTTTTCGAAATATTTTTCTTTATCGGAAATAGAAGTAGAGCCATTTTCTTAAAAAGTATTCGTATGATGTGGCTAAAAAGTTCGGAATGTTCGTTTCAAATGTAATTTTGAATAAAATAAAGTATTTTTTTTTTATATATGTCTCCTGTTTTGCGATGTAATGCGTAATTATGACGATACTCCAAGAATAGAGGTTACAAATAGCCGAATCACAATTTATATGCAGAAACTGTACTGTATTAGCGAGATATCTGTTAGATATTTTAACAGTGTACAAGATATCGATATATTTTGAATCACATAAATTTACACGCAACAATACGGTAAATATTTTTGTTATTCATAAGTTAGACGTTGAAAATTATTTTAAATTGTCTCATAAAAATCGTCCTAATGTAGCGAAACTGTTTAATTTTGTTATGAAATCAGAATTCTGATACGTATAAAACTTTTCGAAATATTTTTCTTTATCGGAAATAGAAGTAGAGCCATTTTCTTAAAAAGTATTCGTATGATGTGGCTAAAAAGCTCGGAATGTTGGTTTCAAATGTAATTTTGAATAAAATAAAGTATGTTTTTTTATATATGTCTCCTGTTTTGCGATGTAATGCGTAATTCTGACGATACTCCAAGAATAGAGGTTACAAATAGCCGAATCACAATGTATATGCAGAATCTGTACTGTATTAGCGAGATATCTGTTACATATTTTAACAGTGTACCAAATATCGATATATTTAGAATCACATAAATTTACACGGAACAATACGGTAAATATTTTTGTTATTCATCAGTTAGACGTTGAAAAATATTTTAAATTGTCTCAAAAAAATCGTCCTAATGTAGCTAAACTGTTTAAATTTGTTATGAAATCAGAATTCTGATACGTATAAAACTTTTCGAAATATTTTTCTTTATCGGAAATAGAAGTAGAGCCATTTTCTTAAAAAATATTCGTATGATGTGGCTAAAAAGCTCGGAATGTTCGTTTCAAATGTAATTTTGAATAAAATAATGTATGTTTTTTTTTATATATCTCTACTGTTTTGCGATGTAATGCGTAATTATGACGATACTCCAAGAATAGTGGGTTACAAATAGCCGAATCACAATTTATATGCAGAATCTGTACTGTATTATCGAGATATCTGTTAGATATTTTAACAGTGTACAAGATATCGATATATTTTGAATCACATAAATTTACACGCAACAATACGGTAAATATTTTTGTTATTCATCAGTTAGACGTTGAAAATTATTTTAAATTGTCTCATAAAAATCGTCTTAATGTAGCGAAACTGTTTAAATTTGTTATGAAATCAGAATTCTGATACGTGTAAAACTTTTCGAATATTTTTCTTTATCGGAAATAGAAGTAGAGCCATTTTCTTAAAAAGTATTTGTATGATGTGGCTAAAAAGCTCGGAATGTTCGTTTCAAATGTAATTTTGAATAAAATAAAGTATGTTTTTTTTATATATCTCTACTGTTTTGCGATGTAATTCGTAATTATGACGATACTCCAAGAATAGAGGTTACAAATAGCCGAATCACAATTTATATGCAGAAACTGTACTGTATTAGCGAGATATGTGTTAGATATTTTAACAGTGTACAAGATATCGATATATTTTGAATCACATAAATTTACACGCAACAATACGGTAAATATTTTTGTTATTCATCAGTTAGACGTTTAAAATTATTTTAAATTGTCTCATAAAAATCGTCCTAATGTAGCGAAACTGTTTAAATTTGTTATGAAATCAGAATTCTGATACGTATAAAACTTTTCGAAATATTTTTCTTTATCGGAAATAGAACTAGAGCCATTTTCTTAAAAAGTATTCGTATGATGTGGCTAAAAAGCTCGGAATGTTCGTTTCAAATGTAATTTTGAATAAAGTATGTTTTTTTTTATATATCTCTACTGTTTTGCGATGTAATGCGTAATTATGACGATACTCCAAGAATAGAGGTTACAAATAGCCGAATCACAATGTATATGCAGAATCTGTACTGTATTAGCGAGATATCTGTTAGATATTTTAACAGTGTACAAAATATCGATATATTTAGAATCACATAAATTTACACGGAACAATACGGTAAATATTTTTGTTATTCATCAGTTAGACGTTGAAAAATATTTTAAATTGTCTCAAAAAAATCGTCCTAATGTAGCGAAACTGTTTAAATTTGTTATGAAATCAGAATTCTGATACGTATAAAACTTTTCGAAATATTTTTCTTTATCGGAAATAGAATTAGAGCCATTTTCTTAAAAAGTATTTGTATGATGTGGCTAAAAAGCTCGGAATGTTTGTTTCAAATGTAATTTTGAATAAAATAACGTATGTTTTTTTTATATATCTCTACTGTTTTGCGATGTAATGCGTAATTATGACGATACTCCAAGAATAGAGGTTACAAATAGCCGAATCACAATTTATATGCAGAAACTGTACTGTATTAGCGAGATATCTGTTAGATATTTTAACAGTGTACAAAATATCGATATATTTAGAATCACATAAATTTACACGCAACAATACGGTAAATATTTTTGTTATTCATCAGTTAGACGTTGAAAATTATTTTAAATTGTCTCATAAAAATCGTCTTAATGTAGCGAAACTGTTTAAATTTGTTATGAAATCAGAATTCTGATACGTATAAAACTTTTCGAAATATTTTTCTTTATCGGAAATAGAAGTAGAGCCAATTTCTTAAAAAGTATTCGTATGATGTGGCTAAAAAGCTCGGAATGTTCGTTTCAAATGTAATTTTGAATAAAATAAAGTATGTTTTTTTTATATATCTCTACTGTTTTGCGATGTAATGCGTAATTATGACGATACTCCAAGAATAGAGGTTACAAATAGCCGAATCACAATTTATATGCAGAAACTGTACTGTATTAGCGAGATATGTGTTAGATATTTTAACAGTGTACAAAATATCGATATATTTTGAATCACATAAATTTACACGCAACAATACGGTAAATATTTTTGTTATTCATCAGTTAGACGTTGAAAATTATTTTAAATTGTCTCATAAAAATCGTCCTAATGTAGTGAAACTGTTTAAATTTGTTATGAAATCAGAATTCTGATACGTATAAAACTTTTCGAAATATTTTTCTTTATCGGAAATAGAAGTAGAGCCATTTTCTTAAAAAGTATTCGTATGATGTGGCTAAAAAGCTCGGAATGTTCGTTTCAAATGTAATTTTGAATAAAATAAAGTATGTTTTTTTTATATATGTCTCCTTTTTGCGATGTAATGCGTAATTCTGACGATACTCCAAGAATAGAGGTTACAAATAGCCGAATCACAATGTATATGCAGAATCTGTACTGTATTTGCGAGATATCTGTTAGATATTTTAACAGTGTACAAAATATCGATATATTTAGAATCACATAAATTTACACGGAACAATACGGTAAATATTTTTGTTATTCATCAGTTAGACGTTGAAAAATATTTTAAATTGTCTCAAAAAAATCGTCCTAATGTAGCGAAACTGTTTAAATTTGTTATGAAATCAGAATTCTGATACGTATAAAACTTTTCGAAATATTTTTCTTTATCGGAAATAGAAGTAGAGCCTATTTCTTTAAAAGTATTCGTATGATGTGGCTAAAAAGCTC